>APFE030533454.1:0-56683 GCA_000404065.3 Pinus taeda | reverse complement strand
TTTGATTTCATTACTTATCAACATATTCCAAGACGACTTAATACATTAACCGATGCATTAGCTAATTATGTATTGGACGGACATTTGCATAATATGTGAATCAACATAATACAAGAAGCATAAAATACAATAGACCATAAAAACATATGTATATATATATATCGTGTGGCGCACCGAGGCGCTCAAAAAATAAGTGCGCATGTCTGGATAGGGCCTGTGTTCTCGGTACATCTGAGACACACGTCTCTCAAAAAATCATCAGTAGGGAATAAAGACCTAAATATCTACTGTGGTGGGTTGTGCTCCCTATAAGTCACAGCCGCTTGTGCCACCCGCCTCAAAAGGTAGTGCATCCTAGGTTCTACCCCCACTGTATGGATCTGAGACGCTATGGGGACCTCCTCTATCCCCTGGTAGTCTGGTATCCCAATCAGCAAGCCCTCGAGGTTCCGCATCACGGTCTCCATCGTGTCATCTCCCGGAGGAGCCATGGCTAGAGCTCTAATGCCCTGTGCATCCCTCCGGGCCTCCGGGGCCAAGCCAAGGGGTCTCACCGGTCCCACATCTGCATAACGTAGCGTTTGTCATTGGGACATGTACATGAAAAAACCAAAAACATCATAAAAAATCAAAAATCAAAAAATGAGATCAAGTGTCTTACCACCATCATCCCACTGCTCTCCAGTAGGCAGCAACATGTCTGGATCTCCACGGAAGTCTATCCTGACATATGGCCAGTCCTCCACAAAAATAGTCTGCCTCTCCAACCACTCTCGGAAGTATACTCCCCATACCACTGGTCGACCGCCACCTCCTCGTGGCATGAC
Source organism: Pinus taeda (assembly GCA_000404065.3). Taxonomy (NCBI): domain Eukaryota; kingdom Viridiplantae; phylum Streptophyta; class Pinopsida; order Pinales; family Pinaceae; genus Pinus; species Pinus taeda. Next base: position 55,856 of record APFE030533454.1, on the reverse strand, counting down.
TTGGCCCCATTGTGTGGCCCTCATCTCTCAAGGGCCCCTAGGTGGGTCCAGGACCATATCCTGTAGCTGTAATGCTGGCACCCGCTCCAGCATGAGCGGGACTAAGATCGACCCGTAACCAAACTGCTTCGACTCACCTCGTCGGCAGTTGGTCAGTTGTCTCTTCATGCTTGTTGTTACTGCTGCTACCCAGTTGAATATGGTTGGGTTCAAACATTCGAGAGCCAATCGAAGATGGGCCTTCGAGGCCTCGTGATTGGCCAAGGAGCCCGCTGCCCGAGTCACCATGAAGAGTATGGTCTGAAGGATGATGTCCTCCACCGTAGGAATTGCCACCTTCCCACTCCGTGTCTTGCATGCCCGTGGGCACACCTGAGCCATCAGCATGTCTAGAGTATCACCGCTGGGTCGCTGCCCCTCCAGAATACGCATCTCACCTCAGCGTGACAACCCGGTCAAGAAATAGATATCAGTATAATCAAACTTGATATCGTGGCCTCGGATCACAAATTTCCCATCATTGGGATTCCAGGCCCTGATTAAGAACTCTAGAAGGTCAAGTTGTGCTCGCAGGCGCGGGGTTAGGAAGAATTTGAGCAACCCGCACGCCCGCATTGCATTTCGGCACCCAGCATCGGCAAAAGCCGCTATATCCTCGTTATCATGAGCGCGTTCTTGCCAAACGAACGCCATTATACCCTGCATAGTCAAAAAATCTCATTAGGACCCTGTTCATAAAAATTCATACATCCATTTATTAAAAATTTTGTTGCGCGGCGTCAGCGCGACTGTTTTTAAAACAGTCGCGCTGATAATGGCGCCCTATGTTGATTTTTACCGGGTCAGCGTGGAAGCACATCACTTTTCCGCGCTGATCCGAGAGTGGTTAGTGGAAATATTTCTCGATCAGCGTGGACCCGATAGGGAAATCCGTGCTGAGCGAGAGCGGAATGGACTTCAAAAAATCCGCCCAAACCACCACTTCCCACCGTTAAAATGCAGTAAAAACACTTCAAAATGGAGTGTAAGGAGAGATGTACCTACCTGGTACAGGCTGCAGGATCTTCGATGCTCGTACAGGGTAGAATTTAGCTTGCCAACCTCACAGCTCCAAAGGTCCAAATGATAACAATGGTAAAAAATTTTGGTTTACCCTCCTATTTATGGTAAATTTTGAAATTAAATATTATTTTTTATCCATATGGGTTTTTTAATAGTGGTTTTTTACCATATTCTTGGTTCCAATGTAGTTTTACTATGTTTTTATGCATGCTATCTTATTTCAAACGGGTTTACGCGTGCGGTATTCCTTGTGCAGATTATCATGCTGGTGGAAATATGACAGTTTTATACACACTTGGCTCTGAAACGTCGGCTTTAAGCTCTTTTTCGACGTGAAATAAGAAAAGATAGCCGAGTCTCCCTCTCGACTCGTCAAAAGAAACGAGAGGCAGTCGTCTTTTAAAGCTCTTTTTTCGACCGTTTAAACTTAAGAAAGATCGTCGGATTTTTGTCGTTTTGAATTCGTTAATGGTCACGAAGCGACGTGGTTTTGATCGCTTTTTTACTTTTTCGGGTAAAAGTCACTACTTACGAAAAGTACTCCTCGGTCGTAATGGCCAGGCGGTTCTTTCAGGCATAGTTTTATACTTTTTCGGGCTCGAGAGACACAACTTTACGAAAAAGGACATCCCTGGAGTTTCCTTTTCGTTGTCTTTTCAAACTCTCTAAATATGAAAAGACGCCGAGTTTTTCCTTTGTCAGACTTGTTAAAACTCTAATGACATCGGGTTTTCGCATCTCAAGCATATGCTATCCCTGTCAAGCTTGCCATTCAAAAATAACCGGGGTACTCGCCAGAAATGGTGGGGGAATAAAGGAACCATAATCATCGTCGTGTCGGCAGTGTGTCGCTCTTAAACATGGCACTTGTCTGCATTCGTGTCTGGGTGGGGACATCTCATCTTGTTTCACACTTGCCTCCGTGGGTTTGGGTTATCCTGTTTGACCATTCATTTGCTCATCGTCTTGTCGCTATGACCCTTGATCATTTAACGTCAAATACTGCCAAATTCACTGTCGTGCCGCCGACATGTTCAAGAGAAGTTGACCTCTGCAGAATACTCAACCTCCCTCTGATCTCTCACACAAAACATTTTGTCCCTCTCTGTCTCGTGTCGATGATGTGGGAAACATTATGGCCCACCCTCGATCAATATCACTTCCTGTCGACTTCAGCTCATTATCCAGGAAGATGACCTAGAGACTCCCTTCAGGTGCCTTGGAGCTTGCATTCCTCAATGGCAGGTTCTTCGTGTTCGACGCGAGGTTTTCATCATTGGCCTCCGATCGAATGATTCTACGGGTGTTCGACACCGGCTCACTGATTCACACATTGTGGATTGTACCTATAGTACCTTGAGGACCATCGTCATTATTGGTGGCACCTCTCGCGTCTGTTAACAGTTTTCATCAATGACTGGTAATCAGACGATGTTTTCGCATGTTCGACTTCGACTCCTATATTCGCATGCTTGAACTTGTACTTTGTTCGGGTTGAGTTGGAGCGCAAGACCCCAGATTTTGCATATTGAGATCCGGGCTGCATTTTGTGGATTATTATAATCACTACATGATTCATTCATTGGATGGCTACGGCCATGCCTGAGTCCATTCATTGATCCTCATCGGATGGCTGCGTCCATACCTCGGATCTAGATTTTTATGTACTCTGTTATGGATGGCTGCGCCCATACCATGTACATCATGTATTTGAGCCATCAGTTGTACTGCGTGCAGGTTCTTCTTGGTGGTGTTCCAGTTCGGCCAGTTCCGTAAAGCATTTCATCCCTCCCACTCTCTCGGGCTTCATGCTTTAGGGCGCATCTGTTACACAGTAATTTGTCATTGTCTTCCTGTCAGTCTCCCTACTGTGTCATGAGACCAAATCAATCATGCTCATGCTCTCTAATATGGCCAAATGACCCACTTTTCCAAAGTTTCCTCTATCATCGCGACTGTTGTAAAAATAAACGCGCTGATGAGCGCTCCTAAACAGACTCAATGCGCTGCCAGCGCGGAAGCACACGACTTTCCCGCGCTGGTCGAATCTCATGTGACAACGCGCTGTTCCTTTTATCTCATCACGCTGATATGTCTTTCCTTGTTATTCAGTAGCGATGACAGCGCTCCAATGCAGTTATGTACCCGCGATGATCAAGTTTGGGCGAGTTTGTTCTAACAGCCGACCTTCCAGATGACTCCAGACCTGGTTGTTGGCCTTGTAAATGTCACCCTCCCTTCTCTGTCATGTTTGTTTCGTCATTTGAGCCAACTTCCTTAGAGATAAGCTCATCCTCACACCATTCATGGAGACTCTTCCTCCTTTTTAAGCCTCCACCATTGCCATGAGCTGCTAGTTTGGAATTGATTGTGTTTAGAGCATTGCTTATAGTATTGTAAGCTTGATAAGCAGCTGGTGTGATAAGTGTGGGATTGCTATAGTGCTTAAAGAAGGTTGTGAAGTGTTTCCATATTGTGTAAACTTGTGTGAGAGAGAGAGTTGTCTTGGGATATCTACTTTCAAGGGTGAATGCTTGAAGGACTTGCTGGCTGGACCCAACCAAAGGAGGATTTGACGTCAGAACTTGGTTGTATTCTCTTTTGTTTCATTAATAAGATAAATGACTATCATTATGGTTCCACTCATGTGTCTTTGATTATGATGTTTGAGTTGTATCTTTTCTGACTAGTACATAGTTGCATTTCCCGGATTTTATGCTTGTATTTGTCTTGTCCTTTGCTTGTGTAGGTGTATGTTCACGGAGATCGTGAGGACTGCGACCAGCTGAAGTGAAAGAACGGAAGCGACAACCCTTCTACGAATATAAGCGTTGGATTCGAGGTAGGCTCTCATCTTGGCCTTTATTTTGCAATTAGGAACCTCCGTGTTAGCGTTGCTTGATTGTTGCTAGACCTCAGTTAGGCTAGTGGGATTGCCTTTGTCCGCAGAGGGGATTTACCTATACAACACTTATGATGGCCTTTCTGCTTCAAAATGGCTGAGGAGCACTCTTACCACATAAAAACACATTATAACACCTTATCAAACTTTCAGAACTACAAAAATCCTACAATTCACCAAAATTGAGGGACATTTGCAGCTGGCGGAGGAAATGGGTAGCAACTGCAAATGTACATCCAACGTTGGTATACTTCGGGTGTTCTGAAAACTCTGAGACTCATTACAGGGTGTTAAAAAAGCTTCATACAACATTTAAAATTGATTAGAAAAGAGAAAAACTCTTACTCAAAAGCCTGAGTTCGTTTCACCACTTATGAAATAGTTGCATAGCAACAAGTCACTTGCGCAACAGATTCATAGCAAATGTTTTTATGAGCCTGCAAATCACTTCTTTAGCCTTCAAATTTTCTTTAGAGCTAGTATCAACTTTAGATGGGGTAGAATTAGAGATTTCATAACAAATTTGAAACTTTCATTCCATCCAAAGCCTCCTTTTGGAATTATAATAGGTCACTTGATGATGTGAAGGATGTGATGAGAGGGGCACTTTTTTCAATAATGAAAAGGACATGGCACATTTAACCAATAAATGGCTCTTCAAACTAACTCTTATGATGGACATGACTTCAACAAACTGACCTATGATGACCAACTCCCATGACATGACTCCTTTACACTTCCATAATAACTTTAACCCCTCATGATTACTAATTTTAAATGATGACCCCTCATGGACCCTTCGTGGCCTTACAAATTCGAATTAAGGCTAATAGACTCCCTTTTGGCACAAATATTTACAAGGACCCTTTGACCAAACTAACTCTTTTGTACAAGGACCCCCTAGACTATGAGACTCATGAAACCATAGGATAATTTTTACAAAAGGCCTCTAAATGGATAGTAAGACAAAGTTAACTGGGATTCCTATATTATAGAACCCTAAAATTGGCTCCAATGGGGATGGCATCCTCCCTGTGAGGTGCTAAGAACACCGCAAACTATTAGTCTGATCCACTGGGCAATGGATTCCAACTCAAAATGACTAAAACTGACTATGACATTTTGTTTTTTACATTAAATATAGTAGTGGATCACCAGAATCTTAGGGCCTTCACTTCGGGCTTCAAATTCTGATGATAGCCAACCACACCTGCAGTATTGGAAAATAATACCAAACTACCAAGATAAATTTCCAGAAATTGACACACTACTGAAAAATATGCTTAGAAGGTTGAGCTTATTCACACACCTACTCAGTCTAACTTGTTGAAGATAATTATACAATCAAGTGAAATGATCCTTCCAATGTAGCCAATCAAGCAAATGGCTACTCGACTGAAGCTTACATTCAGCTTCTCCAAGCATAAAGAAAGACTCAAAAAATGGAAATTCAAACTTTCCACTGAAAACCTCTCCATGATCCATAGATACAACAATGTTCTTCTGATCTAAGGACTGTAGTAGACTAGCCACGAGATCTTGAAAACGCGGAAAATTACTTCTTGTTGACTTAGAAAAAACAACATATATCCTTCCCTTAATGATTCCAATAGAACAACAAAAGGATATTCAAAAGCATGATTAGTTACCTTTACTTGATGATTGGCAATAGGAAGGAAGCAATCTTTCAGAAACTCAACACTATCTTCGAAAGAAATGGGAGAAATTCAGTCTTTCCATGTACGTCAAGGAAAGGAATAATGTGTTCTTGAAAATATTCAATTGAGGCAACCATATCTTGAATAACAAAAATGTTTACAAATGACCCTTCATGTATATCAACAAGAGTGGCATCTTGAATTTTAAAAAAATATGAATATGTCAATTCAAGAGATGTATAATCATGAATAAATTCTACACTATCCAAGGAGTCTAAAACAATTTTCTATTCATTATCCTCTTGTAACTGTAGAGTATAGCTGCCATTTTTTAGCTCATTGCTTTCATGAATAACACATTCATCCTCATTTAAAGTGAACTCACTGTTTTGAGTTTCTATACATGGAATTTCAGAACTCGGAATTTGATAAGAATGTTCTTGGAATAAAGACCCATGAAATAAAAGGGATGATGAAAAATATGATAGTCTATCATGGTCTTTCTCTTGGTGATTTAACATTTGACAAGACCACTGCAAAATTTCTTCAAACTTAGAAGATGAATCATAATTGTCTGCATCAAAATGTTGATCTACTTCATTTTTACGCAAGGAAAAAGCTACTATTTGCTGGAAATTTTCTTGTATATCAAGGTTGTTAAAATCTACTAATTCTTCCTCCCGATCTCTTAAAAACTAACAAGACTATTGAACATGTTCATTCAACATAGGATAAGAAACATGAATATCTACATAAGGATCCTGATGAACTTATCTGACAGTTAAGGAAGAAACTACTACCTCTTGAGAATTTTCTTGAGTATCATGGTAGCTAGCTTCTACATTTTGACCATGATGATGAAAAATTTTCTCATGCAAATCATCTAGTATCTCTTCATCCATGAACTGATCATCTTCAAAAAAAAATCTCCAAATTCTCAATAAATTGTTTAAAATGAGTGCAATAGGCTTTGACCAACAACAAGGAAGGATGACATTCTTTATATCTCTCGTAAAACACTGTATGCAAATCTCTAAGAGAAGATAAACAAGCATTTGGCAAGCTTTGTTACCATGATTGTGCATTTCCCTCCAAGGATACCATGAACATCTTCATGAGACAATCTTCATGAAAATCAACCTTAAATCTACATACATGCATGTGAAATTTGACCAAATTAAGAGCAACATCATCTCCTTTTTGATCTCTGAATTTTGGAAAATAAGTTTGCCAATCTACATGAGGCATGTGATTTGGAAAACCTGGAATATGCATACGATGCATGGGGGCATACCTTGCAGATCTGTGATCCATCTCAAGCCAATACAGTTGCTAGTAAAACCCTTATTTCTGAATCTTGCTGCCAGTGGAGTCTTTGGATCAAGTTGAAACCTTATTGGAGTCACCGGGTGAATGGTTCAGCCTACATATGTCTGACTATTGTCCACCATCAACAACTAGATCTGAAAAATTGATGATCTTTCTAAGAGAAGATGGAACCGTTCATTCCCTGACAATGACACCACTATGTTAGAATTCTGTAAATTTCTCTAGGCTGAAAATACAAATGCAGAGGTAACCACTAACCACTTTTAGGCTAGAACCTAGACCTACTAGCCTTGGAGAGGGATCTCTCACTATGTTCTTCTCTCAATCAACAAAATTAATGAATTTTTCTAGATCTTAGGCTACCTATGATGATCAAAGGGTAGTTTTGGGCTTGATGTTTGAAGGTAAGTGTAGGAAACTAAAGCTACTCCAAACCAAATCACTGTTTTAGATCTAAGTGAATAAGGGATATGATGAAATTCAAACAGAGGCAAGATAGGTAGACTTATTGATATCAAATCAAATTTCATTGTAGTGAATGGGTGAGTGGAGCATAAGGAAAGAGGAAAAATTGAGCATCAAAACACTGATGAGTTCATATTGCCATAGAGGAAAAAGATAACACATATGATCAACTAATTTAAATCAAAGCACTGAGTGAATTCTAAAATATTTCCTTTCAAAATGAGCATGAAGAATGTTTATAGCACGGAAATATATATTAGAAACAAAACACAAAGGAACACACATACTAATAAGCACTGACACAGGTATCTCTGTCAAAACTGCATCTGCCTTCTTCTTTTCACTTGGGAGAACGATACAAAATTGCTGAAAATGTAGACTAGTTTCCTTCTGTTAGCACCTAAATTTTCCTTAGGCTGAAGGAAGGAAAAATTCAGGGTAACCACAAATCACGCTCAGTCTGGTAGCTAGCCCTACCAGAATAAGAGAGGGCTCTCTTCGGGTCACACTCAGTAAAAATACGCAATAAAGTCTGAGATGACTCAAAATGAAATATTGATATTAGGCTAGTAAATAGATATGGAAAAGGAGATTTTTAAATGACTGAATTTTCTGGGCTGTAAGGGACCAAAGGAACACCTGAGCTGGGAAATTAAATCAAGGACACAAAATATCTCGTGAGGCAAGATAGGCAGGAGGTTTAGCAGTAAGATTGAAGTAATATGGAATGGAAAGGCTGTTAAGAGGTTGAAAAGGGCATAGCAAATGAATCCTTTTCAAACAGAAGAATAAACATACAGCATGAATACCTTACCGAGGCAGAGCAGTGAACTGGATTCCGCATTCCTTACTTTAAAGCATTTAACTGGAAATGGTTATGAATGGACTGTATAAAACATAACAAATACACATATGAAATAGAAAGAAGAAACATCTGCTAAACATCATACCACATGAATCTCATGAATCAGAGCTGCATCATTTTATAAATTTCCTGGCCAAAATGTGCAGTGCAGAGCTGAGTTTTCTCTCCCACTGCTCCCAGAAATTCCAACCAACCCTTTGCAAATGGTTTTACATACAATAAATAGAATTTTCCATTGGGAAATGCAACAACCCAAAGTTGGGGAGTTTTTCAAATCATTACAAACTGGAAATGGAAAGCCAACCATTAGTGAAAGGTGCAGCGTTACAAAAATGACAAACTGTAGCGTAGATTTTTTGGGTGATTGCTCGCCTTCCTTTTGCCACTTGGATAGAAGCCAAACTTTAATGAAAATACTTTTTAAACTTTGCCTTAGGTACCGGGAAAAATGTGGTGTAAATGAGTGGGCCCACTTGGAGAAAATCGCGAATCGAAATTTCGCGGAGCGGAAGTGATTTTGGCCTTTGGGTCTCTGTGCGTCGCGCCCAAAACTTTATGCATCGCGCCACTTTGGAGGCAATTTTGAGGTACTTTCTGAAGTCCAAGCTATGCCCAAGTGTGCTTGTTAGAAATCCCTATCTGTCTACTTTCCAAACCAAGTGGAATTTCTGAATTTGGTGCTCATTTGCCCCTCCAAAACTTGAATCTCCCAAGACTGCTTCATGTGTTTCAAAATAGGGGCAGAGAGGTCATTTTTTGAGTGTTTTTGACCTCCTGGGGACTCAAACCTTGCCCAAAATTCTTGGCCATGCACCAGAAGTCATGATTTTTCATGCCGAATCCAAAAATATAAACCTTTCATGATTTGGAGCTCCCTATCATAACCGTCGCGCCAGTGGCGCGGTGCACAGGGAGAAAAACCCTGTTTTTTGTACCAAAATTTGTCAAAATGCCCAAAATTTCTTGAAATTTGGGCTGGAGCTTCTCCATCAAGTGTCATGCTGAGTTAAAGAGGCTTTAGCCAATATCTAAAGACAATCATGCTCCCTTTGCCTCTTTTGCTTGCTTGTTGCCTTCTTTAGTTTTGCCTTTAAATTCCTTATTCGTGCCTTGCAAACATGATTGTGTGCCCAATAATGGTTTTTCATGTGCCTGAGCATATACTTGTCGTTGTTTTCTTTCGCCAACAACTCCTCTAAGTGGATGTTGATCCTCTCGAGTCAATTCTCTCGATCAGCCTCTATCTCCTGCTGAATGGGTGTCTTCTCATTTAGGCTTCGTTGGGTAGTCTGCTGGTGTTCACGGATGTTTTGCCACCTCTATGAGACCTCTTGGGTGCATGTACCTTTGTTGGTGAATCACTGTGTGTCTCTTCTTCATGATCATGTGACAGATCAGATGTCATGTCTGCTGGTGGACAAACTGCCTTGGACAAATAGGTGTTGATATGTCACAATGTCTTGTAATGCCTTTGATGATGTGCTTGACCTTTGTCACCAAGAGAAAATAATGACATGAGGGACAGTAAGGGGAGGAAAAAATAGTGAGGGATTAGGGACTATTGGAAGAGATTCGTTTGGGAAATATAGGAGGGTTGTGAGGGGTTTTATGTGTGGGATAGGGTTTAGGGTTTCACCTTTGAAAGTTTTGGGAAAGGGAATTTAGGATAGGGGTTCAATAACTTTAGGGGATGGGGAACAACAGAGTCAAGGAACAAAGGGAATTAAGGACAAGGGAAATAATGGAAAAGAGTAACCTTGGTGGTGAACAAGTTTTGAAACCCTAGGCAACAGTTTACATGTGAGGAATTCAAAATGAAAGGGTTGAATTTTTATTTCAATCATTAGCATCCATAAACCACCATACCCTAACACAAACTTGGATGAAACACAAAAATGGAGGATTTAACTACTTGTGGAATGAATAATTTGCAATTTGGAGGAATATTTCAATGAAATTCAGGCCTTTTAGCCCAGTGCGCTGCGCCTCCCATGTGCGCCGCACCAGTGTAAATTTACACTGGAAAATTTCTCCCAGTGCGTCGCGCCCTCCCTGTGCGCCACGCCTTTTTCCATGCGACTTGTGGAATCCTTCTCGGTGTCCAAATTGGGTGCAGGATAGCTCGTTGGAAAGGTCTTTGAGTCTAATCCAACCAGAAATTTTCAATTTGGATTTCATTGTCCCTGTCAAAAATCAAATCTCCCAAGACTGGTCAAAATGTCCCCAATGAGGCTGCCTCAAGGTAGAGTGCTGTTGCAGTCAACTTTTGAAGGTGTTCCGCAACTCCAAATTAAGCTCATGATAGCTCATTGGAAATCTCTTTGTGTCTAGTTATCATTTTACTCATCAAGCAAGTCATTTGGCTAACCAATCTAGGAGAAAACTTGATTTTCCCAAGGTCACTTTAGAGGTGCATCAATTCTCCTGAGGCAATTGTATTTTTGACATTTCTCTAAAACCATGACACCTGTGTAAAAATTGAAGGAGGTTTTCTTCCTTGGCCTATTGTGGACAAAAACCTCTCACAGTTTTCCAAAATTCATCTTTTCTTGCTTAGAAACATCATTTGAGTGAATTATTGAACCTTCCTCTAGCCTGCAAGTATTATTGAAGCACTTTGAGAACAACAATTTGGAAACCCTAGACCTACTAACTCTTTGCTAACCAAGAGATTAGAACAGAACTGTAAATGAACTTTAAAATTATTTGACAAACAGACCTAAACCAATAGGATAAGGCATGTGGGGAAATGACTGACAAGACCCTTCTGTCAGATTATGGCATGCCCCTAGCGGAATGCAGCTAAGTGAATGGAGCGAGACTCCTAAAAATGAAATGTAGAAAGAGTTTTGATCTCTGATGGAGGACTGACAAGACCAACTCTAACATTGGCTCCAATAGGGATAGTAGCTCCAGCTCCTTGGAGGTGCCAAGAACTACAGATCTTTGGGAGAGCAGATAGTGCCTTCGTCCATTGGGCTATGGAGTCAAAACACAGAAAGTGACATTATGCAGATGGACTCTGACTAAAGACTCAAACTGAAAACCATAATAAAACCGGACATGACTAAATCCTAACTAACAAACTCGAAAGATGCTCATATTTGAGCTTATTCAGCAAACCTACCCTAATTACTCTTTCCACCACCCGGTCAAGTGAGATGGAACAACCAATGCAACCAAGTAAGCATTATGGCTGATATTTGATTTCTTCCCAAATGCTTTCTGATGTGCAGGAAAAGGGAAGAATCGAAAGGCAACTCCCATGGAAACTTGGAATCAAGTTCACTACTGACAAACTTGCAAAGCATGAATTGGCTGGATGACTCTAAGAATACTGCAAAAGGATCTTCATAAGCATCGCCATTGATTTCCATTAACACATTACTGCTATGGCCCAAGTAATCTTCACAACTGGATATTAAAATTTTCCTCACATCTGCACTATGTTTCTCTGATGATTGCAGCAAGCGGTCAAAAGGATCCTGAATTTCGTGAAGAACCAAACTCTGTTGTTGCTTCCAAACAGAGCCAAAGCCTCCTTTATCAATCTCCTCATATGACTGCAAACTTTGGTATGGGCTATGAAATGAACAATCTGTTAACTAAGACAATGAAGGTGACCCTTGAAACAGATGATTATCAACATTCTCTTTTGTCGCATGGTTAGCTGATGAAGAAGAACTTTTACAGAAACCAATATCTAACACATGAGCAAAAGGATCATCAAAAACTTAAGGAGACTGCTGCGATGTATCTGTTGAAACTGTATGACATCTTATTGGTTGTTCATCTTTTTCTTTAGAGATATTATGAAGATTTTGCCTTATAAACTAAAATTCTTCGTAACAACAGGGTACAGAATCCTCTTGCATCATTACATAATGTATTTCAACTGCCTCACCTTCATCTGTAATCTGACCTTGAATTGTGTGTGGTGGCTGCAAATCTGGTTCCATATCCAAAATGATTTCATCAATCATTTCAGGGGAAGATTTCTTATTAACGACCTGCTAAAAAATTTCCCCATCTATCTCATCCTCAACATTAAAACTGAGATATTGTTGATTTCCTACAAGCTTTTCATTTGAAGATTTACTATGCAATTTACCCCGCAAAAACTGAAATGGTTCAAAACAGAAAGGTAAGGAATCTTCTTGTATCGTTTTATCATATATGCCAGCTTCTATGTCTTCATGTGCAACCTGACTATTAATGGCATTTGGGGGCTAGAACTCTGAATATAAGAAATCTGGAATAAAGTTTTCATCGCCCTCAAGAGGATCCAAATCAAGATTTGTCAACAGCTGATGTCTGATTGCATGGAAATCTCTGATGAACTGACATGAATCAAAGCAAAAAGGCAAAGATCCATCACTTACTTCAAAATTTGTTGCACTTTCCTCATCGTTTCCATAGTTGATATGCATCGGTTGATCACTGTACTCGAGCTGCTGTAAGCGAACTTCCTCATCCCACAAACTAGCTGTTGATTTGTCTGCAAGATTGGCTTCCGTTTGGAGAGCATAATCAACATCATCATACCAATCAAACTGAGGCAAATCATCAGTATAAAACATGTCATCAAGCATACATGTCATATCAACAGGTCTTTCTTCTCCAAGATGATCTATAAAACAATCCTTATGACTACTAAGATAAGAAACAAAATGTTTTGGATCAGCCACTTGTTCATGAACGTCATTTTCATCTTTTGCAGTCATTTTCCTCACCATCTCTTCTACTGCACTCACTAAAATGTCAAGCTTTTCCTCTGAAGGTGTAGTTTTCTCTAGATCCACATTTTTCATCTCTTCTTCTTTCAACGTTGCCCTTTTGATCAGCAAATGAGCCTCTACATTCACTGCATTGTTTTGCATCTCTTCCAGTGTTGCAACATTATTTTCTCTCAGCTGAAATTCCAATTCCGGATCAAAGGAACCCGGGTAGTGCAAGAGAGAAGATCTAGGAGGGGGTCTTATATCAACCGGCATTGAATAATAAACTTTATTAAATATGGCTGAAAATTGTTGTATTGTCTCCCCTGGCAGTCTTTTAAGTTGATTATACTCTTCTACGATAAGGAAAAGGTTTTGTCCGATCCTCCACTTGTCAAGAAAAACTTTGATGAACTGTTGTAAATCTGTGATGCTTGCATCCGGGAGGGCTTTGAACCAAATCTTGACTTTGCCTTGCAAAGAAAGAGCAAAAAGCCTTATACTAACATCTTTTTCATCAATTTCAAAAAGGTCTAGAAAAGTCTCAACATTATGCACATGTTGCTCAACATTGACATTCTTACATTCATCGTCAAATCTTGGCAAGTATAGATCATAGTTTTTTGGGAAAGCATGAAGAACAGAAGGTAAAACAAGAGGTTTATACCTATCTGGGATTATAACAGTTGTAGGAATATATACAAGAGCTATGGGATCAGTTTTTTTTTCTTTAGGCTCATCATTTTACAAAGAATCATCATAAGATGTAGGAAAAGTAAGGAGGCCATGATCAAAGGGAAACTTAGTATTTACACTTTTTGAACGGGTCGATTGAAGATTTTGATCACCTTTATCATACAACAAGTTCTGACAAACTTTCAGGACAGCTTCAAGAACAACAAAGAAGTAATTCACAAGAAAGAAGAGTAGGTCCTAAATACCATTCCGCTTTGGATACCCGAGCTTTGTGTAAGATCCTTCCATTTTCATACAGAAAGAGTTAGTCCTCCAGTGGAGTCATCATGAAGCACCGACTGCTGGGCTCTTCAGTGAATGGAGTCGCCAGGTGAATGATTTCAAACGTCTTCTATCTGATCGTTGTCCACCATCAACCATCAAATCTGAACTTGAGATATGTCCTGGGGCAAGACAAGCTACAAGAAAACCATTTTGTTCCCCAGTGGAGTCACCACTATGTTAGCACCTAAATCTGTCTTAGGCTGAAGGAAGGCAAAATTCAAGGTAACCACAAACCACGCTCAGTCTGGTAGCTAGCCCTACCAGAACAGGAGAGGGCTCTCTCCAGGTCACACTCAGTAAAAATACACAATAAAGTCTGAGATGACTCAAAATGAAATACTGATATTAGGCTAGTAAATAGATATGGAAAAGAAGATTTTTAAATGACTAAATTTTCTAGGTTGTAAGGGACCAAAGGAACACCTAAGCTGGGAAATTAAATCAAGGACACAGAATATTTCATGAGGAAAGATAGACAGGACATTTATCTGTAAGATTGAAGTAATATGGAATGGAAAGATTGTTAAGAGGTTGAAAAGGGCATAGCAAATGAATCCTTTTCAAACAGAAGAATAAACATACAACATGAATACCTTACTGAGGCAGAGCAGTGAACTGGATTCCGCCTTTCTTACTTTAAAGCATTCAACTGGAAATGGTTATGAATGGACTGTATAAAACATAACAAATACACATATGAAATAGAAAGAAGAAACATCTGCTAAACATCATACCACATGAATCTCATGAATTAGAGCTGCATCATTTTATTAATTCCCTGGCCAAAATGTGCAGTGCAGAGCTGAGTTTTCTCTCCCACTGCTCCCAGAAATTCCAACCAACCCTTTGCAAATGGTTTTACATATAATAAATATAATTTGCCATTGGGAAATGGAACAACCCAAATTTGGGGGGTTTTTCAAATCATTACAAACTGGAAATGGAAAGCCAACCATTAGTGACAGGTGCAGCGTTACAAAAATGACAAACTGTAGCGTAGATTTTTTGGGTGACTGCTCGCCTTCCTTTTGCCACTTGGATAGAAGCCAACATTTAATGAAAATACTTTTTAAACTTTGCCTTAGGTGTCGGTAAAAATGTGGTGTAAATGAGCGGGCCCACTTGGAGAAAATCGCGAATTGAAATTTCGCGGAGCAGAAGTGATTTTGGCCTTTGGGTCTCTGTGCACCACGCCCAAAACTATATGCGTCATGCCACTTTGGAGGAAATTTTGAGGTTTTTTCTAAAGTCCAAACTATGCCCAAGTGTGCTTGTTAGAAAGCCCTATCTGTCTACTTTCTAACCCAAGTGGAATTTCTGAATTTGGTGCTCATTTGCCCCTCCAAAACTTCAATCTCCAAAGACTACTTCATGTGTGTCAAAATAGGGGCAGAGAGGTCATTGTTTGAGTGTTTTTGACCTCCTGGGGACTCAAACCTTGCCCAAACTTCTTGGCCATGCACCAACAGTCATGATTTTCATGCCGAATCCAAAAATATAAACCTTTTGTGATTTGGAGCTCCCTATCATAAGCGTTGCGCCAGTGGCACGGCGCACAGGGAGAAAAACCATGTTTTTTGTACCAAAATTTGTCAAAATGCCAAAAATGCCCCAAATTTCTTGAAATTTGGGTTGGAGCTTCTCCATCAAGTGTCATGTTGAGCTAAAGAGGCTTCGGCCAATATCTAAATATGATCATGCTCCCTTTGCCTCTTTTGCTTGCTTATTGCCTTCTTTAGTTTTGCCTTTAAATTCCTTATTCGTGCCTTGCAAACATGATTGCGTGCCCAATAATGGTTTTTCATGTGCCTGAGCATGTACTTGTCCTTGTTTTCTTTCGCCAACATCTCCTCTAAGTGGATTTTTATCCTCTCGAGCCAATTCTCTCGATTAGCCTCTATCTCTTGCTGAATGGGTGTCTTCTCATTTAGACTTCGTTGGGCAGCTTGCTGGTCTTCACAGATGTTTTGCCACCTCTATGAGGCCTCCTGGATGCGTGTACCTTTGTTGGCGAATCACTATGTGTCTCTTCTTCATGATCATATGACGAATTAGATGTCATGTCTGCTGGTGGACAAACTGTCTTGGACAAATAGGTGTTGATATGTCACACTGTCTTGTAATGCCTTTGATGATGTGCTTGACCTTTGTCACCAAGAGAAAATAATTACATGAGGGACAGTAAGGGAAAAATAGTGAGGGATTAGGGACTATTGGGAGAGATTTGTTTGGGAAATATAGGAGGGTTATGAGGGGTTTTATGTGTGGGATAGGGTTTAGGGTTTCACCTTTGAAAGTTTTGGGAAAGGGAATTTAGGATAGGGGTTCAATAACTTTAGGGGATGGAGAACAATGGAGTCAAGGAAAAAAGGGAATTAAGGATAAGATAAATAATGGAAAAGAGTAACCTTGGTGGCGAACAAGTTTTGAAACCCTAGGCAGCAGTTTAAATGTGAGGAATTCAAAATGAAAGGGTTGAATTTTTATTTCAATCATTAGCATCCATAAACCACCATACCCTAACACAAACTTGGATGAAACACAAAAATGGAGGCTTTACCTACTTGTGGAATGAATAATTTGCAATTTGGAGGAAGATTTCAATGAAATTCAGGCCTTTTAGCCCAGTGTGTCGCGCCTCCCATGTGCGTCGTGCCAGTGTAAATTTACACTGGAAAATTTCTCCCAGTGCGTCGTGCCCTCCCTGTGCGTTGTGCCTTTTTCCATGCGACTTTTGGAAGCCTTCCTAGTGTCCAATTGGGTGTAAGATAGCTCGTTGGAAAGGTATTTGAGTCTACCTTCCAACCCAACCAGAATTTTTCAATTTGGAGTTCATTTTCCCTATCAAAAATCAAATCTCCTAGGACTGGTCAAAATGTGCCCAATGAGGATGCCTCAAGGCAGAGTGCTGTTGCAGTCAACTTTTGAAGGTGTTCCTCAACTCCAAATTGAGCTCATGATAGCTCATTGGAAAAATATTTATGTCTAGTTATCATTTTACTCATCAAGCAAGTCATTTGGCTAACCAATCTAGGAGAAAACTTGATTTTCCCAAGGTCACTTTAGAGGTGCATCAATTCTCCCGAGGCAATTGTATTTTTGACATTTCTATAAAACTATGACACCTGTGTAAAAAGTGAAGGAGGTTTTGCTTCCTTGGCCTATTGTGGACAAAAGCCTCTCATAGTTTTCCAAAATTCATCTTTTCTTTCTCAGAAACATCATTTGAGTTAATTATTGAACCTTCCTCTAGCCTGCAAGTATTATTGAAGCACTTTGAGAACAACAATTTGCAAACCCTAGACCTACTAACTCTTTTCTGACCAAGAGATTATAATAGAACTATAAATGAACTTTAAAATTATTTGAATAACAGACCTAAACCAACAGGATAAGGCATGAGGGGAAATGACTGACAAGACCCTTCCGTCAGATTATGGCATGCCCCTAGCGGAATGCAGTTGAGTGAATGGAGGGAGACTTCTAAAAATGAAATGCAGAAAGAGTTTTGATCTCTGACGGAGGACTGACAAGACCGACTCTAACACCTTCCACTACCAACCAAAAACTTTCACATTGTTTTTACATCATTATATACAATATGGAGTTTTAATTACCACTCTTGGTGGTCTAAATCCCTTCATAGAAGTCAAAAGTAAGCTAGATGCATTGAATTCTTACTCAACTCGCCGAAAAATAAGGATAGTTTTACTAGTTACCAATCCACACTTAAAACATAAACCAAATGGAGTATTTACTTAAAAAACTTGAACTACATAACTTAAATCCATTAGACACCTATTCATCTAACCAAAACTGCTTCTAGAAGTCAAAATTTTGAATTTGCAAGGGAAAATTGTTGACTCTCCATTTGCGCAACGAATGCATGGCAAGTCTACTACAAAACAGGGACCAAATTTCTGGAAATATAGGGTTCAAAGACGAGATCATATATCCTTAATCCTGACATCTGTTACAAAACCAATGGATTTTTTTTAGATGAGAGTGTTCTTGAGAGAAACATCTCTCAATTTTCCAAAAAAAATCTCCAACTCCTCACAATATGCATCCAAACATCATAACTAAAACAAGAAATTCCAAAATCTGGAAAATAGGTTGTAAAGATGCACTTGAATATTCCAATCTATGACACTTGTGCAAAAAATTAAGGATTTTTTATTCTTTGGTCCGTTCTTGACAAAAACCTCTTTTGGTTTGCAAAATTCAGCTTAATTTGGTTAGAAACAACTTTTGAAAATGATGACAAAAACAGTCAGTTTTGCAACAAATTTGTAGCAAGTCCATGCTTTGTATGGTTGCACACCTCCTCTAGAAAAATGGATCAAATGGGTAGGCTTGAAATTTCTATGTGATGGTGTATAACTCTTGAAGTAGACTCTCTAATGCTTGCAGACCTCCTAGATGGTTGATTCCCACTTGCACAATAGATTCGCAACAAGTCTAACATTTCGAGCTTATGATGGTCTTTCTACTTCAAAATGGACGAGGAACACTCTTACCACATAAAAACACCTTATAACACCTTATCAAACCTCCAGAACTACAAAAATCCCACACTTCACCAAAATAAGGGACCTTTGCAACTTGTGCAATAAATGGGTAGCAAATGCTAATGTACATCCAAGGTTGGTATACTTCGGGTATTCTAAAGAATCTTAGACTCATTGGAGGGTGTTCAACAATCTTCATGCAACATTTAAAATAGAACATAAAAGAGAAAAAATCTTACTCAAAATCCTGAGGTTGTTTCACTACTTATGCAACAGTTGTGTAGCAACAGGTCACTTGCACAACGGATTCGTAGCAAATGACGTCTGAGCCTGCAGCTCACTTCTTCGACCTTCAAATTTGCTTCAGAGCTAGTATCAACTTCGAATGGGGTAAGAATGAGAGACTTCATAACAAATTTGAAACTTTCACACTAGCCAAAGCCTCCTTTTGGAATGATAATAGGCCACTTGATGATGTGAAGGATGTGATGAGAGGGGCACCTTTTGTAATAATGAAAATGACATGACACATGTAACCAATAATTGACTCTTCAAACTAACTCTTATGATGGACATGACTTCAACAAACTAGCCTATGATGACCAAATCTCATGACATGGCCCCTCTAAAATTCCATAATAACTTTAACCCCTCATGGACCCTTCATGGCCTTACAAATTTGATTTAAGGCTAATAGACTCCTTTTTGACACAAATATTTACAAGGACCCTCTGACCAAACTGATTCTATTGTACAAGTACCCCTTAGACTATGAGACTCATGAAACCATAGGCTAATTTTTACAAAAAGACCCCCAAATGGATAGTAAGACAAAGTTAACTGGGATTCCTATATTATAGGACCCTAACATGTCCATCAAAATTTCACTTATCTATAGGGATTTGAATGGGCATGTTGATGCCCTTCCAAAAAAAAGGCTTGATGACTCAAATGGGAATAATATTTATGGAAGAATTTCGAGTTAGATGTTGATTTAGGGTAGTTTCCTATTAGCTAACTCTCTTCAAAAATGTTGATTTTTCTTTATGTGATTGTGGCCTCAATGTTTCTTATTACGATGATAGGAACCTTTATGGTCTATATGTTATATTTAGAATAATGTTTGGACTATTTTAGTAAGATGGGGATATCATGATACAATTTGATATTTTGATTAATTTTAGATGATGTAAACACTTTATTATATCAATATAAAGTTGTTTTTTTTTCTTGTTGAAAAAGATATATTAAATCTTTATATGTTTATTAACTAAATTTAAACATGAAGTTTTGAAATATCATGGTTACGAATATGAATTATCATTATTTAAATATATTTTAATGTGATGTGCATATTATGAATTTTTTCAAAGAAATCGTTTGTAATTGCATTTATAAAAACAAATTTGAAATATAACAAATTGAATTGAGCAAAGTTATTATTTGTATTACCTCAATTACTTTTTATTATTATTTTAACTGAGCCAATATTATATATTATAATTATTATAATTATTATATTATTATTATTATTATTGTTGTTGTTGTTGTTGTTGTTGTTGTTATTATTATTATTATTTGATCTAACACTTCACTACAACATCTCATCTAATGATTTTCTACAACACCTACCCCATACTAGGTTGCAAAGCGCCTCTCAACGCAATTAAGTGAGATTTTACAGCAACTAGAAAATAGGATAATGCCTAGAAGCTTTGGAGATATAGAAGTTAGGAAGTTTTAGGATAAGGGAGAAATTTCAAGGATGGCTAGAGCTAACCTACTAGTAGAAGAACCTAGTTCACAGAAGTTTTGGTAAGAAGATTTCAATAAAGCATAAATCAATATCAAATGCCTAACACATAAGTGGATCAACAATGAATCTTACAATGGAGATGTGGGATTTTACATTTAAGCTTCCATTGCTCCAGGGGGACTAGGAAGGGTGATGCCAAACAACATTGGTTCACCTATGAAGTAGTATGGTTGGTCAAGCAGACGAAAAAATGTAGCTAAGATTGTGTTGATGTAGAGTACATTTATAGATCAACAACTGCAACAATATATGAAGTCTAAGGTGACAACTCTAGTGAGAGGGACAAAGTCACTCATAGAGATAAAGCGAGATATGTTAAGATAAATTTAGAAACCAAAGTATAAATCTCAATGGATTATGGAGATGAAGGAAAGTAAAAAATACATAGGGGAGCTTTTATGGGATGACAATCAATGGTTTAAGATCAGTGTCAAAATAAATTTTGATATTGGGCCTTAAGGAAGATTCTCGGTGAAAATTCTGGTGTGGATTAAGTTTATCATGGTGGAGAAAGGATTAATGAGGATGGAACCTATTTACGTTGTTACAACGCCCTACAAAATTTTCGCCTGCACACAAATTTCGGAGTCTACCTTGTTCTTGCATTTTGTCACCACAAACATTGGGACTTGTTGCATGTGTTTTTCTAGGTGTTTTTCTCCCATTTGCAAGAAAATCAAAGTATCATATTTTTGCATTTCAAGTGTTGTATGATGTGTATAATCTTATTGTAGCGGTTTCAAGGGGTTATCTTTCTGTAATTGAGTTTTTCTCATCAAGTAAACACCCGTCACACTCATTTCCCAATTTTTAAGCATTGTCGCAAATTGTATCTTTGGTGTCACAAAGTTGTCGCACTGAGTGAAGTCTATTGATCATGTGTTCTGGATTATTTATGATGTGTCATCAAGTTTTCTAAGTGTGTGATCACAATCAAGTCTTATCATTGTTCACATTAGCTTCATCGATCCCACGGTTGGCCAAATTCAGAAAGACCCTGACCAAGCAACTTAGCCTCATCCGACCCTCTTGAACTATGCATTACACAGTCTCAACGCTCAAGATGCATCCCTACCTCTTGGCACTGTGCAATGTGCATTTCCTTCCTCCGAGGACTGTGCACTGCACATGCACTACACAATCACAATGATCAAGCTCAGCCTCTAACCCCAAAAAAGGTGTAATTTTTCCCTCCTGCCAAGTCTGCATTGCGCATTACACAATCACAAGGCTCAAGCCCCAGCCCTGAGCCCTTTAAATGTGCAATCATCTGGTCTCATATACCTTTTAGAACTGTGCAGTGGGAAAAATCAGTGCTCAAGTCCTCATGGCTCCCTAATCTCCCCAACTGTGCAATCTTCGTGCTCGGCCCAGCCTGAACTGCACATTGCGTAGTATTAAGGCTCAATCTTGACCCCTAACTACTTTATCTATGCAATTGCACAGTCACTGAGCCTCTCCCTCAGCCTGCCACCAGGTTCCTGCTCAATTAGTGGATTTTCATGTAGCATGGTAGACTATGGGTTTATCAGACTAATGTCATCTTGTCATGAGTGAATTGTAGATGCAGGTACTCTATCTTACCATGACAGGACGATGAAGAAGGATATGGAGAAGGGGAACATGCTTGAAGACACCCTTGTAGTTGAATATGCAAGTGGATCAATCAGAGGAAAGCAAAGGGACACCAATTTCTGAATGCTGCTCAAGATCTGATATCACTAAAGACTCCTCATCTCTAAGCCATATGGAGGTGGATAGAAGAGAATTCTCAAGAAGACACATAGCAAGAAGCAACAATAATGAATTGACATTGCCATGTCATCATGCAGTCCATGTCATCAGTGCCATGTCATGTCATGAGTCACCATATCCCACATAACTTTTGTGGATTATGTAATTCCTATTCAAAATATATTGTAAAGTGGAAGTCCAAAGGACATGTACAGAATATGAAGAGTCATGTAAAGTTGAAAAGTCATATGAAGTCAAACAGTCATGAGGGTAGTTAAAGAGTTACAAGGGAGGGGAAGCATCATCCCATTGGTTATATATACACCCTCATTATATGAGAAAATGACTTTTCACCTTGGCTCCTCCTGCAAGGCATCAAAGAGACAAGCTAGTTCTTTTGGGGAGTAAGTAGTGGCTCCAATGCTCCACTATTGGAGCTAGTGGTGTTCATTGTATACATGTGTCATGAGACTTTTACTTACTATATGAAGCCCGATGGCCAACACGTTCTTCATGCATGGATTATGAATGTTTGTAATATTGTTCTACGAATGTTTATGATTCACGTTTGTTTTCACCTATACTAAAGTAGTTGAACTATTTCAGTTATTTTAGTGTTTATCATATTGAGAATGTGTTGTAGTGGTTGCAATTCCCTTCACACCTTTGTGGACTATTCCATCAGATGTTTGACAAATATCTCTTGTTTGTGTGTGTTTATTCTTGAGTGTTACTATTACCTCTCTCTTAGAGGCTCACTTTATTTTCCCTCCGCAGTAGAAGAACCTTGACACACCTACAACTGAACACTCATCAGGCACACTTCCTTGCTTTTTGAAGGCACAAATGCGTTCCTCTCCCTTGCTGACAATTAGATCCAAGGAAGATATTTAAGAATATGGTAACTGGGTCATATTCTAGATGGGTCTCCCATCCCAAATTATGTGAGGTCTAATTGGGACCACGTATCGGGGATACCCCTTGAAGGATGCCGAGAAAGGGAAGAAGCAAAGCATCAAGGAAGCTAGTGAAAGTGTCTTGGGAGGACTCAAGATTCAAGGGTATTTGTCATGGTCTTGGTATTAGTCAATTGAAGATCTATAAGAAGAATTTCTGATTGGGTTTTCCTCTCAAAGAGTGAGAGGTTTTTGCCCTGGCTGACAAGCCTACATACCACGTCCCTTGTCTTTTATTGTTCTTTTGGTAATTGTCTTGATGAGAAGAACATAATAATAACATAACAAGGAGAAGATCATAATCCAAGAAGTAAAATTATATCACAAGCAATTATCAAAAAGAGAAATCTCCTAACTAATGATGCCCTAGATTTCTCAACACCTTGCTCAACCTTCCCTAGTCCCACCAGACACACAATTGGAACTCCTTCCTAGTCCAACTGGTGGAAAAGGAATTTTTACAGTAAGTAGTAGTAGTACTAGTGTAGGGCATAGTTCTTGTAAATATTATGTTTGGAATTTTTCTTTTGACGGTTCAAAGAAACAGGAAGCCTCTGGACCTAGTTGTGTTTCAGTAGACCCACGATAGAGAAAGCACCTGATCTCAAGCCATTTGGAATTTGAGTGCACGAATAACATGGTGGAATATGAAGCACTCATCCTGGGCTTACAAAAGGCCATTAACCTCAATGTTGGGGCATGGATCAATATTGTTCGTTTCATCAATAATATCACTCTGAAAAGACATGCTCATAATGGAACCATAGCATGAGCACTCTAGCTTCACACTTCATTGATACAATGCTTTCTGATGAGACGACTAAACCTATAGAAGAAAGGGAGGAAATTGTTGCAATCAAAGAAACTGCGAGTGTTGGGCACGTAGTTAATATGCTTAGTTGCGTATACACAGCTGAAAAGAAGATTGTTGAAAATCAACCACTGAGTAAGGACTAGGCTCAAAAGAAGAATGGTTGATATAACTTGAGAAGCCAAGGTTTGGTTTCCAGACCAGATTTGACAAGGTATAAACTGAAAGAACATTTTTTAAGGAAGATCACACCACCGATTAAGTCAATGCAGAACACTCAGAGAAAGTCTAGAAACACTGCTACAACAAAGAGTACTTCTTCCAAGGGTAAAAGAAAGTCCATTACTCTAGAAGTATCATATCAAGTTACTCCTCCAGACACTTTGGTGATGCCCACTGCGTTGGATTATAATATAGTCGAAGATATGAAGAAAAAATTCACTAACATTTCACTCTTCGAATTTACAAGGATCATGAGTCAGCAAGAACTTCTCGTCCACGCTCTTAAACAACCTACCTCAAGTAACCACACTTCTTCAAAGTAGGGATCTGGTAAGTTGGTTCTCTGGAATAAGTAATTAATGCATTAACATTAGAAGCTAATACACTCTTCCCTCTATTTTTTTTAATATTCAAAATTTTTAATTACAATGTATACAGTTGGTTAGTTGATTATGGTGCATCAGTAAACATAATGCCTCTATCTGTAGCTAAGCAAATCAATGCAAAATGGGATAAAACAGATGCACAGATCATTCATCTATACAAGATTCTTTTCCATGCTATTGGTGAACTTAGAAATGTGCTTATTCGCCTATCATCTGATCAGCGAGTTCACTAGTGTAGAAATATAGTAATTTTGGACATTCCAGAAGCATATAGTGTATTGTTGAGTAGAGACTAGTCTAGAAAATTACAGGGGTATTTTTCTACTGATTGGTAACATTTCTAGCTTCCATACAAGGGAAAAAAATAACCAAATTCGGGTGAACTCAGAGCCTTATGAAGCACACTATCACACACTTTAAGGGAAAAAATTAACCAATTGCTTTCACGGATCTCATATTTGGTAATTGCTTCTTGGAGACTAAACCAGGGTGCTACCTTGTGTTGAAAAGTGTAACTAGGTTTGGTATTCCTAATGACATGTAATTTGATTGTCTATAAAGATATGTAAAGAAGAAAATAAAATATTGTAATGGTTGCATCATGGGTTTCATGAGAAAGAGATTTTATTTTTGAGTCAAGGCTCCCATTGAGATCCTTTAGGAATTTTGTCATCTAGTCATACAAGAATAAAAGAGTCATTTTCATTTAAACAAGTCATGTTACACTTTGTAAAGAGTCACACTTGTCTATGTAAAATAATCCTCCGAGACCTTGTCAATAGTCCTCTCCAAGTCGGCCTACAATGAATGAAGAAATCTCGAAGATGATGACGACCCTCCTCCTCATGATCATGTCAGCCTAAAGGACATGAGGCAACATGTATATATAGATACACTCGAGCTCACTTAGAAGCAAGAAATTTGATGAAGAAGAAGTATGAAGAAAGGGACTAGAAAAGAGAAGTGAAGAGCAAAGAAAGGACAACAAATGAAGGGATTATTACAGGGATCCTGATTTGGGCTTGTATACTCTCCCACATACGAAGGAAGTAGGTCTGAAAGCATAGAGAGAAGGTCGAAGAACTTGTTGCTGCATTAAGGTGACCTTGTTTAGGTATAGGATCTCACAAGAAGAAGCCGAGGAGAAGTGTTATAGGTATCTCCCTTGAAGAGACTAATCAAGGAGTGAATATTTTTCTAGGGTTTCTGGAATAGGGTTAACCTCAGAGACTGAGATTCTCTAGGTAAGTTGAGAAGAGAAATGAGGAAGAAAATAGATCGAGATTCTCTAGGAAGCTGAGAAGAGCAATTTGAGACTTTAGAAGGATGCCGAGAAAGGGAAGAGGCAAAGCATCAAGGAAGCTAGTGCAAGTGTCTTGGGAGGACTCAAGATTCAAGGGTATTTGTCATGGTCTTGGTATTAGTCAATTTAATATCTATAAGAAGAATTTCTGATTGGGTTTTCCTCTCAAAGAGTGATAGGTTTTTGCCTTGGCTGACAAGCCTACATACCATGTCCCTTGTCTTCTATTGTTCTTTTGGTAATTGTCTTGATGAGAAGAACATAATAATAACATAACAAGGAGAAGATCATAATCCAAGAAGTAAAAGTATATCACAAGCAATTATCAAAAAAAGAAATCTCCTAACTAATGATGCCCTAGATTTCTCAACACCTTGCTCAACCTTCCCTAGTCCCACTAGACACACAATTGGAACTCCTTCCTAGTCCAACTGGCAGAAAATGATTTTTTACAGTAAGTAGTAGTAGTACTAGTGTAGGGCATAGTTCTTGTAAATATTATGTTTGGAATTTTTATTTTGACGGTTCAAAGACACAGTAAGCCTCTAGACCTAGTTGTGTTTCATTAGACCCATGATAGAGAAAGCACTTAATCTCAAGCCGTTCGGAATTTGAGTGCACGAATAACATGGCGGAATATGAAGCACTCATCCTGGGCTTACAAAAGGCCATTAACTTCAATGTTGGGGTTCTCAAAGAAGTAGGTGACTCTGAAATTGTCGTACGATAGGTAGGAAATACTATGCATTGTGTGTCACCTCATTTTAAAGGTTATCAACAAGAGGTATGGCGTTTGATTTCTCATTTCCAAGCTTTTAATATTATATTTGTTCCCAGAATGCATAACGTAGTTGCAGATGCATTAGAAAATGTTGGTGCTAGGTTGTCACTGCTTAGGGATAGTTTTTCTATTGAAATTCTTTACAAACCATTTGTCCCTGATAGTATCCCTAATTTACATGTTTTTAATGATGACCAACAGATACTACACTTTATGGAAAACGTTGATGTATTCAAAGATGAAACTATCGATGAATATGAGCACGAAAGATCATTGCAAGATGTAGCTTACGCAAACAAAGAGAACCCCATGCCGAAAGGCGTGGTATCAATGGAAAATATGTATGACTTGCAGAATTGCTTCAAAGGGATGATCAACACAAAATCCCACAGTTTAACGTTGTCGCATGAACATATAAATCTTGGAACAGAGAAATATTTGAAGTTTGTCAATATTGGTACTTGTTGCACACCACAAGAGTGGCAAACCTTCATTCGCTTATTCAAGCAGTACCGAGATTTTTTTGCATGGACATATGATGAGCTCAAAACTTACGACATAAGAATAATCCAGCATGTTATCCCGATCAAGGAAGGGGCCAAGCCTTTATATAAAAGGTTGTGAAAGGTACTTTTGATGCTTGAGCCTCTGATTCAAAAGAGTTGAGAAAGATGTTGGATGCTTGGATTATTTATAAGGTGTGACATTCAACCTAGGTATCTAATCTATTCCTAGTAAGAAAGAATTATGGGGAAATATGCTTGTGTGTTGATTTTCAAAACTTGAATCGTGGCTCAGACAAAGGCAACTACATTGTGTCGTCTATGGAACATATACTTCAGACAATATCGAGGTTAGATATTTGTTCTTTTCTTGATGGTTATTCGGGCTACAACTAGGTTTTGGTCTCAGATCCTGACATATTAAAAACTACTTTCCGAATGAAATGGGGCACATTCGCATTCATAAGAATGTCATTTGGGCTAGTCAATGTCGGTGTGGAATTTCAATGTGTAATGGACATCACATTTCATGGATTGATCGGACAGAGTGTAGCGGTGTATCTTGATGATGTCATGATGTTTACCAAGAAAATATCCGACCACCTACGTAATTTGAAGCAAATTTTCGAGCAATGTCAGAAATACGAGATATCGCTTAATCCCAAGAAGAGTATTTTTGTAGTGTCTGAGGGAAACCTCTCGAGCCACATTATCGCAAAATGTGGAATTAAGGTAGACCTGAAAAGGATAAAATCTATTACGCGGATTCCCTTCCTAGTGAATAAGAAATCTATGCAGTCCTTCTTGAGTAAGATCAACTTTCTCTGGAAATTCATCTTTGATTACGCTCAAATTATCAAACCTATGCATGAGATGATGAGGAAGGATGCAATATATAAGTGGGATAAAAGGGAAAAGGACATGTTCTCCCATATCAAGCAAGTTATAGCAGAAGCACAACCTTGTACAACCCACATTTCAACAAAATTTTTTTGTTCTACAACTTTGCTTCTGACACTTCTCTTGTCGACGTACTTACGTAGAAATATGATCAAAACAATGAGTGGCAAATATCTTTTATGAGTGTCGGCACACAAGGCCCTGATCTTAATTATCATGCCATTGATAAACATGCATATTCAGTCTATAAGGCAATGAATCACTTTCGACCCTATCTCTTGAAGAATCATTGCATTCTCTTTGTTCTGCATCCAACAGTCAGATTGTTATTTGTCCAATAAGAGTTGGGCGAGAGAAGATCGAACTGGATGATTGGTGTACAAGAGTATGAGTTGGAATTAAAAACAATTCACACCATCAAGGGCCATGGTCTACGCTAGCTAGCAGTAGAAGCAGTGGATACAAAAGAAGATGATCCATCTAGTTGGCAGCAAGAAATCGAAATGTATAATGTTGAGCGAGCCTCCCCCACTTCTATTTCTAACTCTTGGCATGCAGATGCGCACTAGTATCTCAAGAATGGAAATTTGACCTCTCATTTATCCGCATAGTAGAAGTTGGTAGTCAGATTAAAATCATTATCTTTCTAGTTGGTGCATGGGGTTCTTTTTAGAAAGCGCGTAATGGAGTATTTCTCAGATGCCTAGAAGCACATGATTCAGAGAGTGTTGTGTGATCTCCATGATGGACCAGTCGAGGGACACTTTTCATGTCAAACAACACTACATAAATTTATGTCGGTCTATTTTTATTGGCCCACATTATTCAAATATGCTCACACATATGCTCGCAAGTGTCTGCTCTATCAAAAATGTGTCGGCCGAGGAAGAACCATTTCAACAATGGGGCCTAGATGTGATTGGTGAGATTTTTCTACACTCATCAAAGCAACACCACTATATCCTCACTACCACAAATTACTTCATGCAGTGGGTATAAACAGTTCCACTAAAGCAGGTGAATGATCAGGAAGTCATCAATTTCCTTAAGTATAATATCATTTCCAAGTTTGGTGTTCCAACTTCACTTGTTTTTGACAATGTAGCATACTTTTCATCACTAAGATTATATGATTTTTCATTCGAAAATGGCATTGTATTGAAAAATTCTGCTAATTATTATCCACAAGGAAATTTTCTTGCTGAGTCCACTAACAAGAACCTTATCTGCATTATCAAGAAGATCGTTTTCTCTTAATAGAGGAACTAGCACTCCACTTTGGTGAATTCCTTATGGGCTAACCGAGTCATGACAAAACCTTCTCTGAGTATGTCTCCTTACTTCCTAGTGTATGGAAAATAAGCCATCCTACCCCTGCATATCTATTTTCCTGCCCTTCAACTTTCACAAGAATCCGAGGGTAAGTCATGCTTAATTTTTCAAAGTCAGATAGACACTCTCTGCAAGTTGTAGGAAGAAAGACAAAAATCAAAAGAAATTTTTTCTCTTCATCAAAGTCGTATCAAGAGGTGGTTCGATAAGAAGCCTGCAAGGAAGACTGAATTCAATGTAGGTGGACTAGTCTTAAAGTGGGACAAAGCCCATAAGGACAAAGGAAATCACATTAAGTTTAAATCCTTAAGGATTGGACCATTCATTGTCCACAAAAAGCTTGGACAACACACATATCGCCTTACTAGACATGAATATTGACTCTCTTCTTATTAATGGCCAAGACTTAAAACAATATTTTCAATGATGATCTAGGGTTGTTCCCTGCCCTATGTACATAGTTTATTTTCTTATTTCTTTTCTATTTGGTCTTGTGTTTGTTTTCATTTATGTAAATAAGTGTTGTGTGTGAATGTGTTTTCAACTTATTTGTGTGTGCTTGAGCTGAAAATATTCTTGTGACACTATAACATTTGGCTTAGCTTCAGTTCTCCTTCTTTGTGTTGGTTACATCTTTTGGCCAATGGTGTTATGGTGGAAAATATGGTCTATATGTAAGGAGAGTTTTGTGTCGAACCATGATACCTGTGTATATTTTGGATACCTTATGCCCACACTTGGTTCCTTATGTTTCGATGTTTTCATGCGTATTCAATCAGTATAGGAGGAAAAGGGGAAAAACCCAAACGAGCAAACCTAAATCAAAGGTCTCTATATTCTTCTCTGAAGGAAAAACCTCTCCTGCTCTCAATAGGTGGGGATCTCTCTTCCACCCATAAAATGAATAAGTGCATATGCACAATCCTCTGTAAATATATAAATAAAGGCAAAAGAAGAGAAGGGCTTATGGCACAGAGAGGTGAAGCAAGCAACTTTTCCAGGGTATTGTCTAAGCATCCTAGTAGCGGAGTAATGTTTGTGTTCCTGTAGTGACTCGAATGGGGTATTATCCAGCCCTACTAACAATGGAGCAACACCAGAGATGAAAAAATATCCTCTGAAAATATAAAGCTCGTAAACTATACTAGCCATTCTAATTCAAAACATTGTGATATGGTTGGTCTTATGTTTGTGTTCAACCGAGATGGATCAAAGGGGACCATGTTTATCTGCGGGGTAAGTGGGGAAGCCAAAGTGATATGCACGATGAATCAATACTCCCTAAAGAAATGAGACCCTGCACAAAAGATTCAACCAAGACAAAGGAGTTGGAATTCTACCAGTGTGTTGTCAAGTGTTGTCGCTGCTACAACACCCTCCAAAATTTTTGCCTGCACCCGAATTTCAAAGCCTACCTTGATCTTGCATATTGTTGTCATAAACATTGAGACTCATTGCATGTGTTATTCCTAAGTATTTTACTCTCATTTGCAAGAAAATCAAAGTGTCATCTTTTTGCATGTCAAGCATCGCATGATGTGTATAATCTTGTTTTGGTGGTTTCAAGGGGTCATCTTTGTGTAAATGAGTTGTTCTCAACATGTAAACACCCGTCACACTCATTACCAAAGTTTTAAGCATTGTCACACAAGTGTCATCACAAAGTGTATCTTTGGTGTTGCACTTATCGTTGCAAAGTTGTTGCACTGAGGGAAGTTTGTTATTCATGTGTTCTAGATTATCTATGTTGTTTCGTCAAGTGTTCTAAGTGTGTGATCACAGTAAAGTCCTATCATTGTTCACATTAGCTTCATCGATCCCACACTTAGTCAAATTCGAAAAGACCTTAACCAAGCAACTTAGCCTCATCCAACCCTCTTGAACTACACATTGTGCAATCTCAACCATCAAGCTACAACCATGCCTCTTGGCACTTCACAATGCATAGTTCATGCCTCCTTGGACTGTGTACTGCGCAATCAAAATGCTCAAGCTCAGCCTCTAACCCCAAAAATTGTGCAGATTTTCTCTCCTTCCCAGTCTTCATTGTGCATTGCACAATCACAAGTTCAAGCCCCAACCCTTACCCCTTGAACTACGCAATTGTACAATCATATGGCCTCCTCTTCCTTCTAGAACTGCACAGTGGGAAAAATCAGTTCTTAAGCCCTCAACATGGCTCCCCGAGCTCCCCAACTATGCAATCTTCTTGGTCAACCCATCCTAAATTGTGCATTTCTTAATCTCAAGGCTCAAGCCTAACCCCTAACCGCCTGAGTTGTGCAATTGCGTAGTCATTGAACCTCTCCCTCAGCCTACCACCCAGTTCCCTCTTAGTCAGTGGATTGGCATGCAACATGTTAGACTAGGGGTTTACCGGACTAATGTCGTCTTATCATGAGTGAATTTCAAATGCAGGTATTCTATCATACCATGACAGGATGATGAATAAGGAGATGGAGAAGGGGAACATTCAAGAATACAGCTATGTAGCTGAATATGCAAGTGGATCAATCAAAGGAAAGCAAAGGGACACCAATTTGTGATTATTGCTCAAGGTATGATATCACTGAAGACTCCTCATCTCTAAGCCATACGGAGGTGGACAGAACAGAATTATCAAGAAGATACATAGCAATAAGTAGCAAAAATGACTTGACATTGCCATGTCCTCATTGTCATGTCATGTCATGAGTCACCATGTCCCACATCACTTTTGTGAATTATGTAAATTCCTATTCAAAATGTATTGTAAAGTGGAAGTCCAAAGGAAATGTACAAAATATGAAGAGTCATGTAAAGTTGAAAATTCATAGGAAGTCAAATAGCCATGAGGGTAGTCAAAGAGTTACAAGGGAGATGAAGCATCACCCCATTGATTATATATACACCCTCGTTGTATGAGCAAAGGAATTTTCACCTTGGATCCTCCTGCAAGGCATCAGAGAGACAAGCTAGTTCTTTTGGGGTGAAAGTAGTGGCTTGAACGCTCCACTATTGGAGCTAGTCATGTTTGTTGTATACATTTGTATTGATACTTTTCCTTAATACATGAATCCTGATGGCCAACACATTCTTCATGCATGTATTATGAATTTTTATAAGATTTTTATGTTATTTTTTATGATTCATGTTTGTTTCCACATGTACTAAAGTAGTTGAACTATTACGGTTATTTTAGTGATTATCATATTGAGAATGTGTTGTAGTGGTTGCAATGCCCATCGTACCTTTGTGGACTATTCCTTTGGATGTTAGATGGATATCTCTTGTTTGAGTGTGTTTCTACCAGAGTGGTACTATTACCTCTCTCTTAGAGGCTCACTTTCTTTCCCCTCCATAATAGAAGAACCTTAACACACCTAAAACCGAACACTCCCTAGGCACACTTGCTTTCTTTTCAAAGGCACACATGCATTCCTCTCTCTTTTTGAAAGTTAGAGCCAAGGCATATCTTTAAGAAGATGGTAACCGAGTCGTATTCTAGATGGGGATCTTATCTCAAACGGTGTGAGGTCTAATTGGGATCACATATCGGGGAGACCCCTTGAATGTTGGTAGGTCCAGCACTGTCAACAAAACCCGACCACATGGAAGAGTAAAATCCCACACAGAGGTGGAGGTCAAAGATACAAGGGAAATATGAGGTAAGTATGAAACAAAACAAGAAATATAGATCTAGAAGAGCATGGCCAAAATAGGGAAGAAAGAGTTGTGAGAAGAGTCGAGATCAAGGAGTTGATTAGGTAGGACAATAGGGGAAGGAGAAAGAAAGGAGGAATAGATAGAATGAATCCAAGGGATTAAGGTAGTAGATTAAGGAGAGTTAAAAGTGGAAGAGAAAAATAGGAAGAGATCATCTAGAGAGTAGCACGAGTAGGGAGTGTTGTAGGAGTGGCACAAGACTAGAGTGCTGAGAGAGAGGAAATATCGTTTAAGAGATGCAACACCACATGAAGGACCCTAAGGACTTTTAATTACATTAAACCATGATAATGCATACATGTGTGTGTACAGCAAGACACTTGGAAATTAAAAATTTATAGGTTCCAGGTGATTGCAAAGTGGTGATCGTTTGGGAAAAAAATCACAAAGGTCAATGTCCCAAATTTGAATCATTTTCTTAGAGAAATTACCTTGGAAAGGGAGTTGTTTGAGCGGACAACTTATGTGCATATCTATAGAGAATTGAATCAATACGCTGATAAGCTCTCTAAAGAGGCATTACAACTCCTAGTTAAATATTTCAATCAATATGAGTTATGGGATGATCAGGAAATCAATGGAATGGAATTCCATTTTTAGAGAAGATGAAGCTTGTACCTTTTATATGTTAATGTTTTCTTGTTTTGAGTTTAGAATAGATTTTTGCATAAAGCTATCATTTTTTTGAGACAATCCTTTGGGACCGCACAATGTATATTACATATGAATATAATCTTTTTTATTTTTGAAAAAAAAAGTGTTTGTGTGTGTGTGTGCCATTTTTCTTTGACATGTTTTATAATCTTTCTAATCTAAATTTTTAATGTCACACGCACAACATAAACACTCTCTCTCTCTCTCTCTCTCTCTCTCTCTCTCTCTCTCTCTCTCTATAGTGATTATTCATATTAGTAACCATGATATTTGAGAAATTATGTTTAAATTTAATGAATAAACATATGAAAAGTTAATAATTTCTCTCTTTCAGAGAGAGATAGAATTAAATTTTCATATATTTATTCACTAAATTTAAACATAAATTCTCAAATATCATGGTTACTAATGTGAATAATCATTATTTTGATTTATATGGTAAGATGGACTTATATATATATATATATATATATATATATATATATATATATTTGTGCACTTTGGTGATCTATAGAAAATATACATTCCCCTTATCCATTGTGGATTCGATAAGGAAGCCAAACAAAAAGACTGCAAATCCTTTGATAATATGGAAAATAGTCATCTCCTCATTCTCTATGGTAGGGAAATTATGTTTAAATTTAGTGAATAAACATATGAAAAGTTAATAATTTCTCTCTTTCAGAGGAGAGAGATAGAATTAAATTTTCATATGTTTATTCACTTAATTTAAACATAAATCCTCAAATATCATGGTTACTAATGTGAATAATCCATTATTTTGATTTATATGGTAAGATGGACTTATATATATATTATATATATATATATATATATATCTTTGTGCACTTTGGTGGTCTATAGAAAATATATATTCCCCTTATCCATTGTTGATTGGATAAGGAAGCCAAACAAAAGACTGCAAATCCTTTGATAATATGGAAAATAGTCATCTCCTCATTCTCTGTGGTAGGATGTGGTCTGGCATGGAAT
Source organism: Pinus taeda (assembly GCA_000404065.3). Classification (NCBI taxonomy): domain Eukaryota; kingdom Viridiplantae; phylum Streptophyta; class Pinopsida; order Pinales; family Pinaceae; genus Pinus; species Pinus taeda. Next base: position 21,230 of record APFE030533454.1, on the reverse strand, counting down.
GTTGGTAATTGGGAAAAGGTGATAATAGGGATAGATCCCTGGACAAGATGCTTGGAAAATTTTAGACTCGCTGGGGATATGGTTTCCACATTGAATGAGCAGGGAGACACTTTCCTCTCTCAAATTGTTGATGATGGTAAAACAACATTGTGGGCACAAGGCGAGAGGAACATTGCTCAGCTGAACTTATCGGGGGGCAATGCAAACGCATGGACCTTGTTCATTCAATCTCTCACCAGATCACATGTGCAAATGAGAAATATGGAGGAAACCCTTTGTTGGGTGCATGCTCCCTCAAGGAAATACACTCCTATAGCATGATATGCTTTCCAGATTTCCCCTAGAATAAGAGACTAGATTGGTGGTATAAAAATATCTAGAATTTGAATTGTCTAGCTAATACTAGGCTTTTCTTGTGGTATCTCATTTGAAATAAAATTCCTACCTGGGACAATTTACAAAAGTATCATAAGGAAGGCCCTAATTGGTGTATTTTGTACAAGGACATGGGGGAAATAATCACACATATTTTCCTTCAATTCCATTTTCACTAAGTGTGTGGGACAAGGTTAAACAGACTCTGTGTTGTAATTTGGCTTGGCAGGGCGAAAATTTCTCGATTGCTTGGAAGCCTTGGTGGGATTCCACTTAGGAAGAAACTTTCAGGTGTATACCTCCACTCATCTATTAGGGTTTATGGTTGTCTAGGATAAAAAAATAAATAAAAAATAAAAAAAAGATTTCATGAAGTCACATTAGCTACTGATATCATATCTACATAAATTGGAGCTATTGTTGCCCTTCTCCCCTTAAAGGAGGTAGTTCACATTCCGAGGATTGTTACAAAAGAGGTGGTTGATTGTGGTATACCATGGTCATATTTTAACAGCACATCAAATGAAGAGGGGATTTGTGGCAGTGCTTTCATCCTTTACTTGAATGAGCAACACCTTTTAAAGTCTGTGGTGGGTCTACAGACAGGTTCAAACTACTATGCAGAACTTCTAACATTAAAACTCCTTTGCTAGGCTCAAGAACACAGTCAATGCTTACAAGTCTTTGGATATTTGATGAATGTTGTAAATTTGTTCAACGACACACAAAGATGTCACATCCACACCCTTTTACCTATTCTAGAGGAGGTGCTTCAGTTAAAACATGCATCTAACTCTATTTCTTGTTGTCACATATACAAATAAAGAAATTTTGTTACAGACCTTCTATCTAAAGAAGACCTTCGAAAATATATGGCCACTTGGAAGGTCTCGGAGCATCTGGATGGTGTTGTACATGGGTATCTGCATTAGTCTTTTTTGGTAGCTTATTCATACTACACACTACATTTGATCAGTTCTGACTATGTCGATCTATAAAGTTATAGTTATTGTCTCTTTATGATCTACAACACTTGTTTTTATGTTTCAGCATAAGTTATCAACTATATACTTTTTTTAGTTTTTTGATTTGTAACAACTGTAAAATGTTTATGGAAAATGGAATATATATAATCTTGATACATTTATGGACATTTTTAGACATATGGGCTTTATATGAGTGCCCAATTTTTTATTATTTGGTTCTCTGGTAGTGGGAACAAATCCAGAATGTACAATGGTGCATCTTCTCTATTTAACTTTTTGCTCTTAATGGCATGTTATAAATAAAATATATTAGTGTAAGAATTAAATTTATATATGGTTATTAACTAAATTTAAACACAGAGCTCTAAAATATGATGGTTACAAATATGAATCATGATTATTTAAATTTATTTTAATAAGATATTAATATTATGATTTTTTATTTTTATTTTCCAAACAAAGTGTTTGTCATTTTATTAATAGAAACAAATTTTAAATATAACAAATTGAATTGAGCCAACTTATATTTTTTTTTAATGAAACGATTAGCATATTATATTATAAAAGATTTGGTTACAAGGCCAATACCTTTTACATTTTTCAGTATTCTCAGAGACTTCACTATTCCAATACATCCATAACAAGTTTTTCTTTCATCTGTAGTTTCTCTTTACTACAATTATACATTGAAAATTTCCATATTATACAAAAAACTCCCAAAAAAGAGCATACTTGTAATACATTGATCAAAACATTATAAATCAAAATGCACCAAATGGCCTAGCTTCGGAGGTTGCGCCCATGTTCTCCTCTGCCACATGGTGTGATTTTTCTCCCTGCTCAATTGATCGTCAAACCTATGGAGTTTGTTATCCTTTGTCAACTTCCCACTCTTTCAACTCAGGTTCAGATTCACCAATAACAGGGGGGGTATTCCATTCCATTAACTTTAATCTTCAAAATTATTTATTTTTTCTGTCTCCATTATTACCAACTTCTTATCCAATTTTCTCAACAACCATTCACACTTCTTTTCCAGCAATTGAAACTTCATGTTCTTCTCCTTCTTCACCATTTCTAGCCTTATGTTCGATATCTCTATCATCTCTCCCACTGCCCTTGGTAGGTTATCAATTGACTGACACTAGCACTCCTATTGATTCTCCTCAAGATGTGATTCATGTATAAAAAATTCTTTCCTTTTCGAAATCATTGCTCCTAACCAAATGGTGAACCATGACCCAGATAAGTCTAACAAAGCACTCCTGAAGGCTAACTCAATATATAAAGATGAAGCTTGGAACTTAAAGCAACATCAAATGTGAAGAGAATTTATTTCCATATCTGCGAAAATCTAAAAACCATAAGGTCAATCCACTTATGTCAAGGAATTTATGTCACATCGTGAACTTAAATTATCCACATTTAAATCAAGAGTTCATAATTGAAAGGTTACGATCCCAGGAATAAATGGCATATGAAGGATTCTCACATCCCTCTTATACGTAGAATTTCACCTCTATCATCTAGGATATCAGCGTGCACATTGACTCTTGAAGTGATGGACTCTATACACATGCACACCATGTGTAGTTAAGAGCCTACAATAACCACCATATTTTGAGTAATTGGGGTCATCGACACCTCCTTTGACGATTTCTCCAAAACTTACAATTCATATATTTTCCTTAGTTTCATGGCCAGGTTGGCCAACCTTTTCGCATGACTTCTTTTGGATACACCTCATAGGATTGGGGAAAGTATACTTTAAGTTTGTTTTAATTCCATTATTCCTTCCCTCAAACTTACTCCTTTATTGGTTGTTTTATTCGCTTCTACCTTTAGATGCCTACAGATGTGAAACAATTCCAACTCCTCAAATTTCCTCAACTGTAGAGTGATCCTTCTTAATATTACGAAGTTGATTTTTTCTCCCCCCAACTTTAATTTGGAGACTTTCCTTATTACAATCATTGAATCTCCAAGGACCAACATTCTCTTTGTGCCTCTACTGATGGCTAATTCTAATCCTTTCCAAAGAGCCAAAATTTAGCTTAGTTGTTTGTTAGAGTGCCCAACCCCCAAGCAAACTGAATCTCTTTATGTTCAATGAGGCAAAAGATCACCCTTCCCACTCCTACCAACCATGCAACTTATAGTTTTTATTACCTTCATTATTTTTTTAATTTTTTAATTGAGATGATATTATATTTTATTATTTTCCTTATTGTTTTATCTAGTGCTTCACTACAACATCTCATTTAATGCTTTGCTACAACATCCCCCCCATATTAGGTTGTAGAGTGCCTCTCAACACAATCAAGTGAGAGTTTGCAACAACTAGGAAATAGGATAGTCCTTGGAAGATTTAGAGAGATATAAGTTAGGAAGTTTTAGGACAAGGGAGAAATTTCAAAGATGCCTAAACTACTAGTAGAAGCATCTAGTTCATAGAAGTTTGGCTAAGAATATTCCAATAGAAGGGAAATCAATATCGGGTGCGTAACAGATAAGTGGATCAATAATAATTCTTATGATGGAGATGAAATATTCTACACTTAAGCTCCCATTGTTCCATGGGGATTAGGAAGGTGATGCCAAGCAATATTGGTTCACTTGCGAAGTAGTATGGGTGGTCAAGCAAATGATAGATGAAGTAGCTAATATTGTGTTGTTGTAGAGCATGTTTATAGATCGAGAACTACAACAATATATGAAGTATAAGGTGAAAACTCCAGTGAGAGGGACCAAGTCACTCATAGAGATAAAGAGATATTTGTTAAGAGAAATTTAGAAACCAAAGTCTGAATCTCATGGATATGGAGATGAATGAAATTAAGAAACATATAACAAAGTTTTTATGGGATGATGATCAACGGTATAATATTGTTGGACATATTACCATTTGAGATCCAATATGTTCAACATTAATAATGGTTCATCATAGGCCTACTTCCTCATGTTTCGATGCCATTGACATAGTATAAGGTACTAATTTGAGCAGAAGTGTAATTGATTACAATGCGCTTGGAGTTTACTCCTAGTGGTGCTAACAATTCTAGTGGGATGGAATAGATTCAATCATAGCTTATTGCACTTATTTTATAGCTATAGGAGATTTATAAGGTGAACAAGGGGTGTGAAAATGTTTAGTGTACTCTATCCCACATAGAGAGACACCACAAAAATGAGTGCCCAATATTGAGGAACTATATTTTGCTAGGTGCGCCAATCCCATTTCCAGCACAACTAACTCCATTTCTAGCACAAACATAAGGGGAGATGTGGGATTTGTTGACAATGGGTACATATACCCCAATTATGTTTGACATTAAAAAAATATCACAAGACATATCATGCTCCATTTGAGGTGTTTTGAAAATTAGTAGGACATGGTGTTAACAATTGTAGAGTCTTAGAGTTGATGAAGGAAAGGACTTCATATTGTTGTTAGGAATAAGCAAATTCTACAAGATATAATTGACTAGGGACTACAAAACACATAAATCATGCACATTTAATTAACACAACATTACCGTGGAAAACCCTTATAAGAAAAATGAGCCAAAGATATTTTTTTTCCTTTTCAAATTCTGGTCAAGTCAATTAAGTGAGCCATCATTTCTCACCTCCAATCACATTATAATGGAGTATCAAATCATTTTTAAGGGCTTCATTACATCAAAATATACGATCCCAAAATAGTGGTGCTACCAAAAAATAGTGGGCCTAAAATCCATCATTATTAACCTAACAAAATGGCTCATCTATCGAATCAAGGTTAAACTAGCATTTACACCTTATAACTTGACTTAGGGAAATTATCCAAGTCCTACGCCCCTCAAAGTATAATCAGAGAATGTGAGAATCCAACATGCCACCCTCCCCCATGAGTCACCCAAATCGAAATCTAGAATTTTTTAGTAATTTACTAGGGGTGTGCATGCTTTACTAGGTATTATAATTATACGCACATAAATATATTATACTGTTACCATTTCTTTTAGGACTCTATAGGAATTCTCTGACCATGTCCGTTACTTCTTTCACTAGCACTTCTCTCATTTTTGCTTCATAAAGACTCACAACATCCTCCAACAGTCCATTCCATGAATACCCTGCAACCATAGTAGTTCATGATGGATGTTAAACACTTTTCATGCATTATCCAAGTTCAGTAGCCTTGCATACATATCCATGAGGGAACTCTCGATAAAAACATCCTAGTCCATTCAACTCTTTCACAACAACAACTTGGGCCTTAAATTTATAAGAATTGATTAACATGCAGTAGCATATCCATATTCAATTCTTACAACATCTCACAACTATGGATCTAATACCAATTGTTGGGAATAAGAAAAAAAATCAAGAGAAATAATTAACTAGCAACAATAAAATACATAAATCAATGCATACATCATTGATTCATGATTTTCCTTAGAAACCATTACGAGAAAAACAAGCCAAATATATCTTCATTCCCTCGACAAAATCTAGCCAAGTCAATCAAGTGCTCCTGCACCACTCAATGTTAATAACATTGCAACAAAGTATCCTAAGACTTTTTAAAGGATCCATTATATCAAAAACCATGGCCACAAAACCATGGTCTACTAAAAACCCATGTGCTCAAAAACTACTATTGTTGACCTAACACAATGACTCATTTATGGAATCAAGGTTAACCTAACATAAATGCATATAGGGTATAGGAAGATATTAAGGTGGAGAGTGTGGGGGACTTTAAAGGGATCCAAGAGGAGAATTTAGGGGTTGAGGATGTATATGCATAGGAAGGAACCTACGTACTACAACTGTGGAGAGGTTGGCCTCTCACCAAGTTTTGTATTCAACCCTACACCCTCTATGGATATTTCCATATTACCAAGCATGTGACGAAGGATTTTCATGATCTACGTACAAAATTGGAAGAAAAGAAGGGTTGGTTCAACATGGTGGCAAAGAAATTGCATGAGGATCAACTACCAATGAGTCCACAAAGGTATATATTGTGATGTGAGGAGGTATTCCGACTGGAGAAAACATAGTTAGTTAGAATGGTCCAAATTCACATCTAGATGAAAGGATTTAGGAAGCAACACAACCCTTGTATAGGTTTGAATTTGTGCAATAAAAGCAGGTATTGCACAATGCTCAAAAGGCACTAGAAGATATGCCTATGGAAAGATTATAGTATGGGGAGGTGTTGCATGAGTAGAAATTGTGCGACAATGAAAAACCAAGACAAGACTTGGATGATTCAAAATATCTGGTTGGTGAGTTTCTATAGCATTGTCCTAATGTGTTTTCAAGGCCTCAACACCTTATAAATTGACACAATTATTATCTAGATTTATGGAGACACGTGTACTAGAAATTATGACGACAATGTTGCTACCAAAGCACAATGTATGCCACATTCATATCCATAGAACTAGAGAAGAATTCAAAATGATAGCTAAATTGGTGAGTTTTGAGATGGACAATGTCATGTTAGACTCAGGGTTTGATGTAAATATCTTAGCTAATAAGACATGGGAGTTTATGGAGAAAGCAAAATTAGTTTGGTTAACCATTCAAATCAAACTAGCCAATTAGTACAAGATATATCCTATTAGTTTATTGAAGTATTCAAACATCACTATGGAGGGAGAACACCATAGTATATTTTGAGGTTACCAACATTTCGGATGACCCTGGCCTTTACCCAATTCTCCTTGGGATCCAATAGGATTTTCATAACAATGTAGTGTTGAATCTCAAGCAAAGACAAAAGTCAGTTCAAATATATGCACTATGCCTTATTACATGAGTATACCTACCTAAAGGATAAAGGTATACATAACCAGTCCAAGAGAATGTCCAATGTTCCATGATAGAGAATATTTACAAAATTACAATCCATAAAGAGGATCATGTAAACCCAACAATTCATGGATGAGTTGAGTTGGAGAAGCATCTATTCTTGTGATGCCAATTGAGATGAATCACTAACTTAGTGGAATAATAAATTATATGAAGTGTCCACGAGATGTTGCACTAGGATCAAAATGGTGGTGTGTTGGATATGAGTATGTAGAATTTCCCATTGTAGATCAACAGATCATGCAATATACTAAAGCAAAATACAAGATCTACCTCTACAACAAACTTGTAGAAGCTTAATCGAATGTGAGAAAGATCAAATAGAACACATATAACTAAGAATGAGAAATCAATCACACATGAACATAGAAGAATACTCTAGGGAAAGCCTTAGCTAAAAACCTTGATCTTTGTATTATCATACAAGTGGAAATATGTTCAGATTACACAAAGAATCAGCTCACAAGCTATCCTGCTCTCTCTGTAATTGAACAATACATCTCACAGACTGAATAGACACGAGATATGCCTTACCTTAGCCCTCCAAGCCTCCTATTTCATTGTGTAGTTTTCCTTGGGGTCCAATGCTGCCACCTATGTGAATTGGCCTCATCACACACTCACCAAACTCAAAAGTAACTGCACAATCTCCAAGGAAAGAATTCCTTCTGCATGCAAGAGATATCCTCCATGGAATATTCCTGCAACTGATAGTACATTGTCCCATCATCTGATCTCAACTGGGTCTCTGTCTGAACTGACATGCATGAGTTATTTATGAGAGAATATTCAGTTATCTGAAGTGCAGCGGTTACATGCATGCATGCATTAACTAACTGAACTCACAATTAGTTCAACAAACTATTTGAACTAATCTAACTAAACTTAACTCAATTAACTAAGCTAACTAATTACAACTCAATATTATAAATCATCCTTATCTCTTTAACTAAGGGATAAATTCCTCAATCAATGGGATAATTGTTGCATGTCCTCACATAGACTTCATGTTTGATTTTCTCCAACTAATTATATCAAGATGAATTAATTAATTATTAATCAAACAACTACTAAGAACAAATTCAAAATTTTTATTTCTCTATTTTAGTTTAGCGACTAACTAAATAGAAAGGTATCTCGAAATGCTATTTATGGTAATGCTATTTTTAGCACTTCTATATTCAGCATTTCTTGTTGCTATTTTCAACACTCCCTCTCAACAAGAAATGTATTATCAGTAATCCCAATCTTGTCTCTATGGAACTCGAACTTGCATTCGACAATGCCTTAGTCAAAATATTTGAATCTTGTTCCTTGGTCAAAACATACAACAACAACATAATCCTCTTGACCACACAGTCTCGAATATGGTGATACCGGATATCAATGTGCTTGACCATGTCATGAAAAACTGGATTCTCAAAGAGTTTGATACAACTCTGATTATCGTAGTAGATCACAGTTAGATCCGTCCTCTAACCAAACAATCCCACTAGAATCTTCCACATCCAAATGACCTCACATGCAACTTGACTAGCAGCCATGTATTCAGCCTCTACTAAGCTAAGTACAACTGACCTTTGTTTCTTGTTGTACCAGGAAATTGCAGTTGAACCAAGGTTGAAGATTCCTCCATAAGTGCTCTTCCGGTCTGATGGACTCCCTGCCCAATCCACACCTATGAATCCCTGAAGCTTCACTCCCTTTGTCCATCTGTACCACAATCCAAACTGAGATGTGCCTCTGAGGTATCTCAGCACATGCTTCGCTGCCTTCCAAAATAGCTTGGTAGGCTGAACCATAGCTTGACTCAGCTAGTTCATGCAAAGCATAATTCTGGTCATGTGTTCACTAGATACATAAGTGAACCCACAAGCTGCTGATAAACAGTAGCAGCTACTACCTCACCTGAAGTAGCATCCTCCTTCCTCCAGTTCCCAGCTAGAGGATTCTGCATGGACTTGCACTTCTCCATGTGAAAGCACCTGAGTATCTCATTGGCATACTTGCCTTGAGACACAAATACTTCCCCATCTTTCTTCCACACCTCCATGCCTAGAAAGTAGTGCATAAGGCCCATGTCTTTCATCTCGAACTCTCTTGCAAGGTCCTCCTTACAAGACTGGATCAGCTGATCAGCACCTGTCAAAATTAGATCAACGACATAAAGAACAATGATCAATGGCTTACCTTCTACCATGATGTGGTAAAGGTTCGCATCTGCCTCACTCTTGGTGAAGCCCAACCCAATAAAATAGTTGTCGATCTTGGTGTACCAAGCACGAGGTGCTTGCTTCAGCCCATACAAATCCCTCTTGAGTCAGCCCACATGTGACTCACGATCGAAGGTCTCGAAACCCTCTGGCTTCTCAATGTACACCTCCTCCTCAATCTTCCCATTAAGGAATGTTGTCTTCACGTCCATCTGATGGATCTTCCAACCCATCTGAGTTGATAGTGCCAACATCAATCTGATAGATGAGTACCTTGCTACAGTAGCAAATCTCTCATCATATTCAATCCCCTCGACCTGTGAGAAACCACGGGTAACAAACCTTGCCTTATGTTTCTCAACACTACCATCAGCTGTCTACTTTACCTTGTAAAGCCATCTAGAACACACCACTGACTTGTCCTGAGGTCTTGGAACAACATCCCACACACTGTTCCAAATGATAGAGTCGTACTCCTCTACCATTGCATCAACCCAGACTGGTTGTTGCACTTCCTCCTCGAATGAAGAAGGTTTGGACTCTACACACTCCCCATCCAGGGCCATGTACTCAGTGTACTGCTCGAGTGACCTCCTCTGTCTGTGCTGAGAATATGGTTGTCCCACATTCTCTCGCACATCCAGCATCAACCTGTCAGCTTCCCTTGAGCGTTTCTTCCCATCTCTGGAAGACTCAGCATGAGTGGATGTCTCCACTCCCAGATCTTGTGCATGCGGCTGCTCCGCATCAATCTGAGGCTCCTCCTCCTTAGGAACTGAAAGTTCCTCCTCTGCATGCAACTTGAGCTCCCTCTCAAGTGATACCCGCGTGGCTTTTTGCTCGCCAAACTTCATATCCCTGCGTACCACTGTCCTTTGACTGGTAGGCAGGTACACCCAATAGTTGTGGGGTGTATTCGTGTACCCCACAAGTATTCCCAACTCAGTTGTTGGATCTAGCTTCTTTTGGACATCTTTGGTCACATGGTAGTAAACCAATGATCCAAAGATTTAGAAGTGACTCACATCTGGTTGCTTCCCACAAAAGGCCTCCATAGGTGTCTTCATTCCCAGTATACGGTGTGGGCTTCTATTCTGCAAGTATACTGTTGTATTGCATGCCTCAGCCCACAAATGCAGTGGTAGGCTTTGGTCATGCAACATTGCTCGAGCTACTCCCATAATCGATCTATTCTTCCTTTTGGCCACCCCATTCTGTTGTGGTTTATGGGGTGCCGTCAACTCCCGTTTAATTCCTTCTGCAGCGCAGAAGTCCTTAAACTGTTGGGAGACATACTCTCCACCATTGTCGCTATGCAAGGCTTTTATTTTCCTTCCAGATTCTTTCTCTACCAAGGCTTTAAACTCACAAAACATCAAGAAGGTATGATCCTTCTTTTGCATAAATTAGATCCAGCATCTATGAGAAAAATCATCAATAAAATAACATAGTACCTTTGTTTAGCGGTGGAGGCTCTAGAGAATGGTCCACAAACATTTGAGTGAACTCGCTCCAATATTGCTCCAGATCTACTGTCTCGATCCAGAAAGGAAGATTTCACATACTTACCCAAGGTACAACCTTTGCATGTACTCGTCTGCTCCATTTTTCCCTTGGGAATTCTAGTAGAAATCTGTTGCATGATCTTCAGGGCTCCATGGTGCAAGTGGCCCAATCTTCTATGCCATAGCTCGCCAACATCTTGGCTCTACACCACCTTAGCTTTGGAACTCAATGCAGCACAGTCATCTACCTCTAGCTTGTAGAGATTCTTTACTCGAATCCCAATTCACTTGGTCTGTCCAATGTCGATATGCCTCAGGAAAACCTTTCCTTTACTAAACACTACATCATAGCCTTTATCTTCTAGCATAGCAACAGACACAAGATTCTTCTTCAGACCTGGTACATAATTCACATCATTCAGGGTGAGAGGAGCTCCATGCTCCCTCTTAAACACAATCATACCTTCACCTAAGACACGATACTTTCCATCATCACCCATCTTGATCTGCATCTGGAGATCCTTCTCCTCCAGAGTGCTGAAAATATTCTTGTCACTTGACATGTGGAATGAAGCTCCATTGTCCAAGTACCACAAACATCCCACCATGGATGAAACCATGCATGCGATAAGAAATAAATCCAACTCAAACTATGAGGCCAGTGCCTCACCATCAAATCCCTTCAAGGATCCCTTCTTGGATTTCTTCTGTGGACAATTCGTAGCATAATGGCCCACTTCATGACAATGGAAACATCTTTCGATTTATCAAACTTCTTCCCACCATGGGAAGAACTGGATTTGGAATGGGACGCCTTCCCTTTCCCTTACCTTGCCTTACTCGCTAAGGCTAGATTTTCCTCATCATCTTGCTTTGATGAGGATCCATCTCTGGTGCTTCTTATTATCTCCTCCTGCATCAGATCCGACCAAAGTCGTTCCCAATCTGGTAGTGTTTCTCTTCCATTTATCAAGTCTTGGTAGCTATGCCAGCTCTTAGGAAGACCGAGGAGTGCAAGACTCACCATGTCATCATCGACTATCGTGATCCCTACACTTCCAAGCTCGTCCCTGCAGGTGGTGAGCTTGTTCAGATATGTAGAGATCGTGTCGCCCTTTTCACACTTGATTTTCTGAAGCTTGTCTTCCAACGCCAGCTTCCTTTGATCGTTGTTGTTCTGATATAGATCTTTCAATGTTTTCCACATCGAAAATGGTGTCTCCTTCCCATGGAGGCTCGAGACAATGTGGTCTTCAACTCCCTCTAGGAGGATTATCCTTACTCTAGCCACACATTTCTTCCATTCCACCAATTCTATAGCATTAGCTTCTACCGGCTTGGGGACTTCTTGATCAATGAAGTCCTTTAGACCGTTGTCCTCTAATACTGCTTCCATGTGATCCTTCTAGGCTATATAATTCAAGTTTCCATCAAGGGCATACTCAAGTCTTAAACCGTTGAATGCCTTTGGTGAATTTGAGATGTGATAAGAACTTGATTTCTATAATCAAGAACTTGAAACTTCGAACTTCTCCCTTCTTTGTATATTGTTCTTCGCTTTGTCTTTTCTCTGATACCATGTAGAATTTTCCACTATAGATCAACAGATTATGCAATATACTAAAGCAAAATACAAGATCTACTTCTACAACAAACTTGTGGAAGCTTAATTGAATATAAGCAAGATCAAATAGAACACATATAATTGAGAATGAGAAATCAATCACACATGAACACAGAAGAATACTCTGGGGAAAGCCTTAGCTAAAAACCTCGATCTCTGTATTATCATACAAGTGGAAATATGTTCAGATTACACAAAGAATCAGCTCACAAGCTATCCTACTCTCTCTGCAATTGAACAATACAGCTCACAGACTGAATAGACACAAGATATGCCTTCCCTCAACCCTCCAAGCGTCCTATTTACTTGTGTAGTTTTCCTTGGGGTCCAATGCTGCCACCTATGTGAATTGGCCTCATCACACACTCACCAAACCCAAAAGTAACTGCGCCATCTCCAAGGAAAGAATTCCTTCTGCATGCAAGAGATATCCTCCATGGAATATTCCTGCAACTGATAATACACTATCCCATCATCTGATCTCAACTAGGTCTCTATCTGAACTGACATGCATGAGTTATTTATGAGAGAATATTCAGTTATCTGAAGTGCAACAAATACATGCATGCATGCATTAACTAACTGAACTCACAATTAGTTCAACACACTATTTGAACTAATCTAACTAGACTTAACTCAGTTAATTGAGCTAACTAATCACAACTCAATATTACAACTCATTCTTATCTCTTTAACTAAGGGATAAATTCCTCAATCAATGGGATAATTATTGCATGTCCTCACATAGACTTCATGTTTGATTTTCTTCAACTAATTAACTCAAGATGAATTAATTAATTATTAATCAAATAGTTGCTAAGAACAAATTTGAATTTTTACTTCTCTATTTTAGTTCAGGGACTAACTAAAATAGGAAGGTATCCCGAAATGCTATTTATGGCAGTGCTATTTTTAGCACTTCTATATTTAGCATTTCTTGTTGTTATTTTCAACATAGTAGAGTTGTGCAACATTCCTAGATTTGAAGGTACGTGATCAATTGATGCTTTCCTTAATCAAATAGAGGTACTAATGCCAAAAAATAAATGATCCAGGCCATGTATGTGTTAGTTAAAGGGACTTCTACATCGTGATGGATCATGCATCGAGATGAGTTTAGCAATTGGGTGCAACTAGTCAAGTGCAGTCAAGTCAAGTTCCATCCATTAATTTTCTAGGAGTCGATGAATAGATACAAATGGATGGAAGACCCACATGAACACATATGGTTCTATGCAGAAAAGGTGGAAGGAAAATAAAATATCATAGACTCATTGGTTACATCAATTTGTACATACCATCAAATTGGTTATGCAAAGTTGGTATATTCAAGAGGAGACACAAAGACAAACATGAGATTTGTAGAGTCCCACCTACTAGTTTTGCGGTACATTTAACTTCACTTGTGAGGACATGATACTAATTGTCGTTTTGAAATGCATGAAGTAGTATAGGATTTTTTAATAGGTTGCAAATACTATGTAGAATCCAATATGCATGCAATATAAGTAAATAGTCAAATAACAATAGTCACTCTACTATTGAAAAAATAAAGGAAAAATAAGGATTAGGGAATGATATTAGTGAATTTCATATCAAGGAGATAATGGTGGAACAATAAATTAAGGAGAAAGCTTCTATTAGCACCACATTGTTATCTACTTAACCTCTAAAGACACAGAAATGTAATTCTGGGATAAAATAGGCTTTAGAATTAGTGATCATTGGAGACTATTGGAACCAATAGATGATTACTTGAGTGATGGTCCTGCCAAAAGAACATGAATATGTGTTTCTCCAAAGCTTTAATGAAATGAAGGAGATTACATGTTCTTTAAGGGATATGAAAATTAAATAACACTTAGATGTTTAGCCAATAAAAAGCAAGTTGCATTGACTTAATCCAAAGTACAAAAGAAAAACTGCACAAAAAATTCAATTGCATGCTAAATTTTGGGATTATTATCCCTATAAAATAATAGAGTGGAGTATCTCAATGGTGGTCCATGAAAATAAAAATGGAGATGTTCACAAAAGTGTCAGCCTGTGATGTTTGATTGCAATCCATGTGCATTATCCTTTCCCAATCATCATTATGGATGAGGTCTTACAGAATGTGGGTGGTGGGGAAGCATACTCCTTTACTTATGGGTTCAATTGATACCATGAAGTGAAAAATTTCAAACAAGGATAAGCACAAGACCACATTTGTGACAAAGTAAGGCTATTTTTCCTATACAATCATGTCATTTGGATTGAAAACACGCCAATGATATTCTTACATATTGTCTTTATGGCCTTTAAAGAGTTTAAGCATAGGTTTCTAGAAGTATACTTGGATGATTGGATTGTATTCATCCTCTTAAAGGACCACATGTAACTCCCACACTTGATGCTCGATAAGTGTATAAAACTAAAAATTTCATTGAATATCAAGGAGTGTGTCTTTAGCACCCCCTCAAGCACATTAATAAGCCATATTGTTTACAAGGAAATATCTTTAGTAGATCCTCCAAAATTTTCATCTCTTGTGAATATTCCAAATCCTACTTTGGTACAACAATTGCATACCACATTGGTTCATATACATTATTACAGGAAGTTTATTAAAGACCATGTGAAGATAGCTTTGTCTATGGAGAAAGCTATTCAGGAAGGACCCAAAATACAATTGGACAGAGGAATGACATGTCATTGAACAACCTAAAGGGGAGGTTCGTTACCATGTCAATACTAGTATATGGATTGGAAAAAAAATTCAATGTGCATATCGATGCATCATCTATAGACCTAGGTGCAATTATTTATCAACTTAGGGAAGGAAACATGGATCACCTAATATATTTTGCTAGCAATAAATTATCTGACACAATTCATAATTATACTACTACATAGCGTGAACATTTAGCTATGGTACATGCACTTTAAAAATTTAGATACTACTTATTGGGGTACCTTTAAGTTCTTTATTGTTGACTTAAGGGGACATGACCGAGGTTCAGAGTTAATTAGCCAAACAAATCCCTACACTACTGGCCCTTTCGGCATTAGCCCGTGGAGCACGGACTGAAGGCTCACCCGAAGCAGTATGGGGGGATGTTGGAACCAAGTTTCCACACCCTGGAGGTGTCTGAGGGATCGATTTAGTGAAACTATGAATACCTTTGCACAGGTCACTTCGCGCACTACCCTAACCTGTGAGGCCTTCGTGATATGTTATAATTGCCTTCACATAGCCCTAACCAGGGGCTAAAGTGCTTTCGCGTTGCTAAGGGAGCGATCTGCGCTATTTCCCCAAGTTACCCTACGGATCTTACTTATCTTTTTATAACTGTTAGTTAACTTCGTGAAAAAAGATACTTTATCTTATATTCACTTAATCAACACAATCATATAAGTTCACGCACCATATAAATAGTGAAATTGCAATTTACACTCGATACATTCAATGCAAAAAATAGGAAAAAGATACACATAAATGATATGAAACTTCTCTTTATTACTTCTCCAATGGTTACAGACTCGACTCACCCTGCGCTCTCAGCTGCAGGGGTCCGTGCACTCAGCTGCGGACTACTAAGCCTCTGCACACTCAGCTGTAGAGCCTTCTCCTACTCTACGACCCAAAGACTTGACTCTACACTTAGATCTTCGACTATCCTTCTATTCCATCATCATTATCTTACTTACTTAGTTACAACTTAGAGCCTCGCTCTATTTATACAATCCCATGGTTTGCAGACCATGGGTAGATCTCTAAAGCTAACATTACATTACGAAAATGAGGGTGAACAACCTTATGACTCATTTACAAGCTCGCGCTCCATGCCCACAAAACACGGAGTCTTTACATCAGATTTAGTCAAAATGTGGGCTTTAAGCCCCAAAACTTCCCTTGGGGGATCTTGCGCCCAACAGGCCCCCAAAAAAAACATCGTGACTCGCCCTTGAGTCACTCTGTCGGTGCAAAAATCTTCGCGTGAAGACTTTCCAACTGTGCCTAGATTGTTGCAAGGTTGGCAACGCACTGAACGGATGCCTATTGTACCTCCTGGATGCGTTGTTCAGAGACCGTTGTCGCTGAACTACCTGCATCTACTCCTACGTTCCCTGCATCTGTGCAAGCTTGTCTTCGATCGAGGTTGTAATGACAAATGCCTCATCAATCCAAGGTTGTACATGCACCTTCAAAATCACTTCCTTATGTTGCGTCATGTCTACCTGCTGCTTGAGCGCTTTTTCCTGTTGCATCCATGTGAGCCTCTGTGTAAGGGCCACTGTCTGTGCAGTCCCTTTTATATCATCATACTTTTTCTACAACTCATGTGCCTCTATTTCTAAGCGTTGTATGTTTAGGTCCTCCTGCGGAGTGGTGAGGACCTCGAATGACTCTTCAAATAATTTGGTGCAATCCTTCACTGCACTATTGATCTCCTCTATTCCCGTTGTAATGGCGCTAGCACGTTGTTCCCTCACCTCTGGTGGAGTTGAAGGTTGCACCTTCAACTGCAACTCAGCTATCTAAAGGTTCAGCTCGAGCTGAACATTAGCCATCTCTTCCTTCACGTCGCACACCCCTGCTACTAGCCTCTGAATGTGTGCCTCTTCTGGTGCATTTGCTAGGATGGTCAACTTAGGGACCATCTAACAGGGTTCTTCAACCACTTGCACAAACTGTCAGCTCGGTGCCACTACCTCGTCGCGTTGCAGGCTCAGTTGTTCCATGTTAATTCATTGTTTGCTCATTACCTGGAGTGCGTGATTCTCCTTGGCCCGCAGCTCTACAGTCACTCTGTCCTGTAGAACATAGAGCATCTCCCAAGGGAGCGCAGCCTTGTTAATCCCAACTCCCTTCAGCGCACTGACCATAGGCCTATCGGCCTCATTTTTTGTAACCAGTGCCCACTCTGGAAGCACTATAGTGTTGGTTGTACGGGAGCACAACATTTCCTCAGTCGCGATCGTACTTACTATGACGCTGGTCGATAGAGTACCAACCTGAGGAGTATGCACCTACAACTCCTGTATCTGTGTCCAGAGGGCCCCCAACACCATCTGATTTTCCTCCGTGAACTACTAGAGGGCCTCTGTGGTGATGTCACACACCATCTCTCTTATGTCATGCAGATCCCCCTTAGTGAGGGTGATCAGGTCAAAAGAAGTCTTGGAGGCTTTTGACTTCTTTCGCTGCCCCACCTGCTCTCTCGGGCATTGTCGCTTTAGCTGTGTGGATGTTGTCTATGGGTCTGTGACACCTTCCTCTGTTTTGGGCTCCTGTTCAGGTGAGGGGGACTTTTGGCCCTCGTGCTCCTTCTCTGCAGCCTGTTGTTGTACTGTTGTTGCCTTCACAGCATCTCGCGCCTCCTGTGCCTTTGCCACTACTACTTCATTCCTTCTCTTTTCTTCCAACTACGCCATCCACAGTTTTGCCTCCTCTTTCTTCCTCTGTGCAGCAGACTTATCTAATTCCAATGTGGAACTGGTTGGAGCGTGCCACTCCGACGACCATGACTCTAGCACGACCAAGATGACATAGTCTATGGCCAGGTAGGGGAGCTCGTTCCATTTCTTCGTGGGGTCCTTGTGCGCTCAGATATATACATGATGGAAGTCTGCCTCAAACTTCACGAAGCTCTGCAGACTGTTATAGACAGTGGACGATAACCGCGGCTTGTGGTTAATCCCCATTCTGATGTTCATCTCCATGAATGCCCAGAATATTTTGTTGTCTTGAATCCTCTACGCATATTTAGTTGCCCACAACGAAGTGTACTTCGCTACCTCTAGAAGATCCTTCACAATCATGGGGAACTGGCTATCCTAAGGCAATTCCCAAGCCACCAGCACTATGGATAGCAGAAGCCATGCATAGTGGAAAGTCTTCCCCTGTTCTTGTACCTCGCGGCAATTCTCCAGGAAATCCTTGCACAAGTACTCTGACTAGTTAAACTAGACCCCCTCTGCACACTCCACGGTAAGTGCTACCACCGTCGTGGGCACCTCATTCGCGTGGAACTTCCACATAACCTTGCTAGCCAGCATCTGGGTCGAAACTATAATTGCATTATTATTGATACTGGAGATCGCGTACCCCCTCTTCTTCTTCTCCAACTTGAATTTTTTCTTCATGGCCTCTGCAATGGCCAGATCGTTACTTTTACCCTCCGAAATATCTATTGGGTCAACCCCCTTACAATGGAGTCGGGTAATTTTGTGGATTAGGTGGTTCGTGATGGGGATAGGCTCCTCCAACCACAAACACCCATCATGCACTAGGTAGAGTAGCTTCCTGATGACAAAAATAGTTACTAGGGCATGATGGTAATGCGGCACCCAGAGTAGGTTTAACAATTCTGCTTTCTCTACTCCTCGCAACAACTCGTGTGGCTCCAACTCTATGATTCCCGTTGTTGTATTTTTCTTTGGCCACATTAGCTATGCCACTGCCAAGTGTTGGAATTTCTCATGCTCCACGAGATCCCAATCTTCATACTTTAGAGCCAGCACCCGTCCTAAGTGCGGTCCTTCAAAAATGATATCATCGGGGAGCAGTGGAGTCTGCAATGAGCTTTTTCTCTCATCTATGTCCTTGGGCACCCTTGATTTCCCTTTCTGCAGAGGAACATACATGAGCAACCTGGTCAGAGGATCCACACCCTAGGTTTCTTCCTCCATTTCTTCATCCTCCTCCTCTTCCACCAAGATTTCCTCAAGGTATTCCTCTTCCTCATCAGCTTCCATGTTAATTTCCTTTCACTTTTTTTCCATGGTCAATTTAGTTCTCAACGGGTTTCTAGGGGACATGTGCACCGGTACCATGGGCTGCTTGTCTTTCTTGGGCCTCAGCGTGTGTGGTGATTTCATCATGGCTTGCATGGCCTCTTCAGCAGTCATCTCCCCGATATCCATGGCTTCCTCTGGCGTGGCCATACTGTTGTTCCACAAATCTATCAACGATTTAGGTAGGTGCTCAAATAATTCCTTCGAGTTCAAAGAATCAAACAGATCAGAGTTACTGAATCTCAGGATGCGCAATAGCTCAATTCTCAAATGGTTAAATGTTTTTTTGTTGGGAAGCCCTTTGCAATTTATAGCACCTTTGAATTCGAATTCGACTGTTCCCCCCAAATTCGGTCTATTAATGCTCCCTTGGCGGCAGATTTTTCCAAATCTAACCCATTAATTTTGTCTTAAATGCCTGCCACCTACTCCATTTGGTCTCAAACCAAGCATCACATCATGAAAGTGACTGCAACGGTCACTTCCTAGCTGACCCGCACGGTAGCGCAGCTACCCTTGCGCAGTTACAGACCCTGTGACACCTTGCTATTGTGCACAGTCCTGACATCGTGCAGCTCTTGAGCAGAGTAGTTTATAGTCTCGTGCCTCCTTTCAGCTACCTGGAGCGCTAAGACTATGCTTCCTGCAGCTAGTCGGGTGGCCAATCTACCTGGATAAGGCTTCAACTGACTACCGTTTACTTTTCCTGGAAAGAGTTCACCATTAACTTCACCAACTGCACCACGCCACCATCTATGGCCTTAATAACATACGGTCCCATCCCATCCATCAAGCGAATAAAATTTCGGTGGTAGTCCCTAAGTTCATCAACGTAACCGAGCTCCTCCTGCTTTATCACCATGGTCTTTTTATCAATGAATTCCTTCTGTATTCCTTCATGTTGAGGGAAATGCTCCCCTAGGGCTTTTGGGTTGAAACCCTAGCAGACTAAAAGTTGTCTATAAAGAGAAACACACATTCACACAGCCATTGTGCTATTATAAGCAAATTCTATAGTAAGAGGGGCGTACCTTAGGTCCTACGTTTGAGAAGGTCCTTTAGGGTCCAAACCCTTCTTCAAGTCCCTTTCGCTCCTTTGTCCTGCAAAACAACCAATTCCAAAGAACACAGTAGTATATGGACAAAGACTTATAAAGAAATCATCTTCATGTTATAAAGAAAGGTAGTTAGTTATGAACTTTAAACAACCATTCACATATGAATTCCAGCATGAATATCATAAACATAAAGAGGATTTATATCAGGAACCAAGACATGTTTCTTTTATTATAGACAAATAAAATGCATAAAAGGAATAATTTCACCCGAGTCACCTTTCGCAGGCTCCAAGCAAAGATTCCTTCCGGATCCGTCTAGCCTCAAGCCTTTAGCAAACTCCTTCCATGACTTACTCCATGATGTCATAAGTAGTGGATGAACATCAACACACAGGAAACAAGGGTTTCCTGTACAAATGAGGGAAGTGCAGAAGGCACAAGGGTCTTCAGACCTGGTCAGGTGAAAAATCTCAGTATAATAACCTTTCTCTCTCTTCTCTCCTCCTTTAGGCCTTCCCTTTGAGGTCTTTTTATACCTCTCCCAAAGTAGCTTTTTAGTTAGGAGTTGGTTGGGAACAGTTGGGCCACGGGCACTAATAGGTGATCAGCACGTAAAACCCGCGATCTCCACCCAAAATTAAGGAGTTTAATATTTTTTTAAGTGTTTTAATACATATACGTGGGTTGGGTATATGCCTACTCGTGTATACACGCGTTTAACTCAGGGCAATGTCACGTATAATGGATAAAACACTGTTTTTTAAATTTTGGACCAGGTCTGGAAGGAGGGGTTGCCCTAGGCCATGAGTGCAGCATCACAA
>APFE030533449.1:168462-276507 GCA_000404065.3 Pinus taeda | reverse complement strand
GGCAACTCCACCAGATCCCAAGCCTCATTTTTGTGCAAATATGCCATTTCATCAACCATGGCCTCTTTCCAGAGTTTTCCATCCTCTGAATATACTACTTCCTTTATAGTTCTGGGATCGTCATCAGTAATAGATAAAGAAAAGTTCGAATAGAAAGCAGATGGACTATACCTTTCTGGCTGCCTTCTTTCTCGAACTGATCTTCTTACACCTAGAGTTTGTGGCTCTTCATCTTTTGATTCCTCCTCTGCTGTAGAGTCTGATTCTTCCTCCTTAAGCTCAAACTCTATCTTCTCAAGTTCCTTTGATGGGACTTCATGTTTAATAACATCTTTCACCTCTCTGAACACCACATTTGGTTGTACACAACCTTCCTTGTCACTGAGTTCTAAAGCTTATAACCCTTTAACCCATCCTTATACCCAATAAAGATGCACTCTTCAGATTTACTATCCAACTTGGTTCTTTTCTCCTTTGGAACATGTACATATGCATCACATCCAAATACCCTCAAATGTGAAAGAGAGGGTTTCTTACGAGTCCAAACTTCTTGTGGAGTCTTATCTTCCAACATTGATGAAGGTGATCTGTTGACCAGGTAACATGCAGTCTCCACTGCCTCTGCCCATAATTCATGTCCGAACCTAGCACCACTGAGCATGCTTCTTGCCATTTCCATCAATGTCTTGTTCATTCTGTCTGCAACTCCATTTTACTCAAGTGTGCATGGAGTAGTCTTTTGCTGTGATATACCACACTTCTTACAGAATTCTTCAAATTCCTTACTGCAAAGCTCTCCACCGTTATCTGCCTCAACACCTTTATCTTCTTCTCTGTCTGGTTTTCCACTAGAGTCTTAAATTCTTTAAACCTGTCAAAGACTTTAGATTTATTCTTAAAGAAATATATCCATGTATTCCTTGAGAAGTCATCTATAAATGATACATAGTACACAGAATTACCTAGTGATGGAACCTTCATAGGTTCAAACACATCACTGTGCACAAGCTCTAATATTTGTTTCGTCCTCTTACCACCAGAGGGGAAACTCACCCGATTTTGCTTTCCATATACACAATTTTGACAGAAATCAAAATCTAGAGAGCTATTACTCACACCTTCTACCATACCTTTACCATGAAGTATTCGAAGGTCCTTCTCTCCAATATGTCCAAGCCTTTGATGCCATAGCATGGTCTTTTCTCCAGAGACCACTAGATTTTCAACTCCACTTTTAGGAACCATAGAACTACTGCACCAATCAATAACAGTGCTACCTTACAAATTGTACAAAGTTCCAATCCGAACTCCCTACATCAATACCAATGCTCCCCGAACCATCTTGTTGGTATCTTTCTCGAACACTGTTTTTACACCTTTATCATCCAGCTTGCTTACAGAAATCAGATTTCTGGCCAATGCAGGAATATGCAGAACACTCGGAAGTGTTCTAACCCTTCCACCTTGCAACTTCAAGACTTTACTTTTCTGTGACCAACAATTCTAGCCTTCCTGTCATCCCCCAAGAAGAAATTACCACCATCATATTTATCATACTATGCAGAACCACTCTCTATGGGGAGTGAAGTGAAGGGATGCACCTGAGTCAATCAACCATGCCTCATGATCTATATGTGTACTTGAACAAGCCAAGTACACATCCCCACCTTCATCTGAGATAGTTTTCGCCTCTATAGAAGGAACATCATCAGATCCCTTTCCTTTCTCGGGAGCTTTAGATCTACAGTGCCTTTTGTAGTGCCCTTCCTTTTCGCATTTCCAGTACACCACCTTTACAGGTTTTCCTGGAGATTTAGATTTCCCTCTAGATTTAGATCTCGCACTCGATGACTTATTTTTGTTTATGTTCTGGGACCGTCCTCGTACAGACAAGGCATCACCATTCTAGCTCTCCATATTTTTCCATCTCATCTCCTCCGTCAGCAAGGATGAGACTATTTCATCAAATTGCAGGCAGTTGCATTGCTACCTATTGCAATAACCAGACTATCCCACAAATATGGTAGAGAACACAACAAACTGATGCACTTATCTTCATCTGAAATTTTAATATCAACAGATAATAACTGACTTACCACAACATTAAATCCGTTCAGATGCTCTGTCACCAAGTCTCCATCTTTCATCCTCAAGTTATACAGCTTTTTCCGTAGGAAAAATTTATTCACCAGAGACTTAGATTGGTACAAAGTCCTTAACTTGTCCCACAAAGCCTTAGTCGTAGCTTCCCCTGATAAATTCAACAATATTGAATGTGAGACACACAATCGTATTGTGCTCTTTGCCTTCCGATCCAACTTGTTCCATTCTTCATCAAACACTCTCGTTGGTTTAGTACTCGGATCTACCACAATCCACTAATCTTTGTCCACCAATAGATCCTCCATATTGAGTTTCCACAACTCAAAAATTTGACCGTTAAATTTCTCGATCTCTATCTTTCCATTGCTCGCCATCTTCTTTCACCACCAGAATCAATCCCATAGATCTCCCACTGAACAGGGTCTACCACAGGCCCGAGAGAAACCCCTTAGCAACAAAGGCATTCCCTTGAAGCCAAAAAAACTCTGATACCATATCTAGGTTTTACCCCATACAGAAATTACCTGCATATGAATTCTAAAACACAGAAAATAAACAGTGCAAGAGCATAACACATATACACAAAGATTTTCCCCTAGTTTCCAAAACCGAGACTACCAGCTTGATTTTTCATTATGTTCCTTTCAATGTTATAATACATATTTATACATGCTGAAGCATCCAATACCATGGACTAAAAAACATTGTGTCCAAAACCATGTGCGAAAATCATGCACAAAACCATAGGTAGGTCCGCCTAACCTAATATGGGGGCTATTCATGGAAAGAAAATAACACAACCCAACAACCCACCCCAGATATCAAAAACTACTTTATGAAATTAAAATGAATTTCTTTTGGCCTGGAATGAGGACAAACATCACCGAATATTTGGAAAAATGTTTGGAATTCCAACAAGTTAAGGTGGAACACCATGATCCTACTGTGTTTCTCCATCCCCTCCCCATTCCAGAATGGAAATGGGATACTATTACAATGGATTTTATAACAGGATTGCCTAAACCCATAAAATTGTATGACTTCATCATGGTATTGGTGGATAAGTTAAGTAAGACAACTCACTTTATACCTATAAAATATACATATAAAACAATTGAAATTGTTGATATTTTTGTGAAAGAGATATTTCAACTACATGGTATACCAAGAGTGGTGATCTTAGAGATGGATGTGAAATTTACTTCTGCTTTTTGGAAAGCCCAGTTCACGAGATTGGGGACTCAAATCTAGTTTAGCACTACATATCATCCCCAAACTGATGGACAAACAGAATGGGTGAATCAAGTGTTGGAGGATATGTTAAGAATGTAGTAATGCAACAACCAACTAAGTGGGAAGAGTATCTCCACTTAGTTGAGTTTTCTTATAATAACGGTTTCCATGAATCTCTAGGAATGAGCCCCTTTGAAGTATTATATGGAAGAAAATGCAGGGTGCCTACCAATTAGAATAATTCTAGAGATAAGTTGGTATTAAGACCTAATATGCTCGTTGAAATGGAGCAGACAGTAAAAAAGGTGCGTCAGAACCTAAAGGTTGCCCAAGGCAGGCAAAATAATTATGCAGATAAGAAGATGACATATCGAGAGTTTCAGGAGGGAGACCATGTTTATTTACGGATTAAACCTAAAAGAAGCACATTGCACTGGGGAAACTACGCTAAATTGGCACCCAGATACTGTGGGTCCTTCCAAATCTTGGAAAGAATTGGATCGATGGCTTAGTAGCTAGCACTACCTGCCCAATTAGGATTCATGATGTGTTCCATGTATCGTTATTAAAGAAATATGTTTACGATCCTAGACATGTGATTAGTTGGCTAGATATGCAGGTAACTTATATAATGAACTAAATTATGAAATAAACATTGCAGATGATATTGATAATGATACCATAAAAATTTTGGTGTTAGTCGAACTGAATGGAGAACTGTTGGTAGAACCACTACGCATTCTAGAGCAGAGAGAAACAACACTACGAAGGCGAGCTATCACCTAGGTTAAAGTGCAATGGAATCACTTCATCTCGGACGAAACTACATGGGAAGATAAAGAATTCATCTAAAATGCATATCCAAACTTGATTAAATGGTTTGAAATAAACATCGAGGATGGTGTTTTGTCCAAGAAGGAAAAGATATGACACTCGTAAGATTTTCATGAATTCATGTTATAATTTTAGCATTGTTTACTTCTTTTATGAACTCTACAAACTAACTACGCTCTAAGTGGAAGACCAAATAAATGTAGTAACTCAAACTTGGTCAAGTTCTTAAATAGTAAAAGAAGTTTTTTAATATATATAGTTGAATGAAGAAATCTCTCTAGGGAGTTAGGTTAGTTAGATCTCTTCCCCTCTTAGAAAAAGGGTAGTTTCACGGAAGGAATATTCTTTTTTTTTGGAGGAAAAAGGAGCCTGAGGAACGAGAGAGAGAGAGAAGGAAGATGAAATAACAACCTGACATAGGACATTGTGTAGGTGAGCAGAATACTGTTGTTTTTGAGGAGTTCCTGAGCTTGAATTGGGCCAGTGGAATGCTTGAAGAATCATTGCAAGTTGGGACTCTAAACTAGATCAGGGATCTTGAGGTTTGGAGACTAGACAACTCGAGATTGAAACCTATATTGTCTGGATGAGTGTAAGCTCAGGGGAAGACTGGACGTCATTTTTGTCCTCATGGTTGGGAGGAGAGACTTCCTCGTTCTGGTTGTGTAGATAGTCCATTTACATCACTATATTTGTTATGTTTCTTTTAAAATATTGGCAAGTGTGGCTGAGAAAGTGAAAGAAATCAAATAGTATATATTTTTGTTTAAGGATAAAAGTAGAACAATAAATATTTATACAAGAAACAACTGAGCGATATCTCTCTTTAGCATTTACATTTGTTTATTTTTAGAAAAAAATAGAATTGAAATAGATGATATGTTTTCGTTCCTATTATGAAAAAAACCATATTTCCTTTGTAAGAGTAGTATTGTACAGTGTGATATCATAACGAGAAGTAAACTGAAATAAGTAGTAACTTTCATGTATTTCCAAATGAAATTATCAATAACATGTAAAAGGAAATATTGTGCATATATGTAAACCGAGAAAGAGTTCAAAACTATCCAACTATGTTTTATTTAACATAATCTTTTTTCATGGAAATGAATGAGTTTTGGAAACACCAAAAGAAGGTTGCTTGAGAACATTGAGAAATACAATTAAATTATAAGTAGAGTTGGGGAAGTGAGTAGGGTTGGGGAATCCCGGTTCCATACACAACTCAATACATCTAGGAACATTTAGAAATACAATTAAATTATAAGTAGAGTTGGGGAAGTGAGTAGGGTTGGGGGAATCCCGGTTCCATAAACGACTCAATACATCTAGGATAGTTATTGGGTAACTGGACAACCCATAAATTATAATCTCTAGTAAAAACAATTGGGCCTGGACAAGATAGCCTGAAAGAAGAAGGGGGAATCAGTAGAATGCATATAATTTCTAAAATTTACTAATACATTCACTAATTTCACAAATAACAAGCATCCAGCGATGCAAAGCCGCAACAATTAGAGACATGTATTGTTGCCTAAATAACAAGGTTTTCATCCCCAAAATTGTACCGGCTTATCACCAATATTAAACCATGACCTGTAGCCGGGAAATAAATACCCTTATCCAAAAGTAGAACTTAGTCATTTATAATTTAGAATATTAACCAGTATAGTGAAGAGGGTTCGAGTATGACCCAAGCACTTCAACTCGAGAATAAAAATTCCTAGTCGAGGAAGAGAGGAATGCTCGTAAACATCTAAAGCTAGTGTAGCCATAAACCAACCTGTCAGGCCACAGAGATTGGTCATTTTCGTAACCCAACACTGTCCTCCATTAACTCCCTCGAGGAGAGTGACTGAGTTTCCTGCTGCAAAGAAAAAACAAAACTTGTGTTAAATGACGTATGAGGAAAAGAGAAACCTGTGATAAAATATGACTCTGATACAACTTTTTTTTTTTAAAGAAAAGAAATAAACCCTTACCCAATTTTGTGGTGAGAAAGGAAGCCTCAAGAATAGGAATCATTGCCAGCAAAACAAAGCCCCAACCCATCAAAATTGTGGTTTCCCTTCATGGGTGAGTTGGATATGCCGCACGGTGGAAGAGGAGTTGAGGAATACCCTTTGTAGAAAAAACCTCAAGGAAAACAAGGTGAGTGGTGTCAGCCGCCAAGGAGACTTGAAGTAGAACCTTTAGAAAGGTAATGGAGGATGCCTGTGGTGGCAAGTAGACTAATTTGCAAGTGTAGAATATGGAGCTACAAGGGAGTTACATAGCTTCCCTCTCAACCCAGCACAACACGGAATCACAATGTTCGCCCTTTCGCCCTCCGTTGGTTACCTTAACTGCGCTCTGGAGCACTTGAGTCGTCGGAGTGCTAGGAGGCGAATCAATCGTTGGATGACTGTTATGTGTGAAACTTAATGAATTACACCTGGAGAGCATAGAGGCATTCTCGAGAACCCTTCATTTCATTAAATGTTGTCGTGATGCATTGAACCCTGTCATGGGGAGGGGACTAAGGTTTATGTATAAAACCAAAACATGTTGTATATTACAATGAAAGAATTGTATAATGCCATAAATAAATAATTATGTATTGTTAGGCGCAAAATATTTTATCGTGAGTTAGTATGATTTAGTGAGTAAGCGTAGTAAAATAAAAAATAAAAACATTATGTTAAGTTGGTTTAGCTGTTACAATATAATTCTATAAAGTTTTTTAAAACCTTATATTCACATATTATTTTGAAAGTACAAACAAATCGACTTTATTTCCTCTCTAAAAACCTATAAACCTATAATTCTATAAATTAATTTTAAATTGATAGTTTAAATTTTGCATTGCTCTTTTCTCAAACAATATGTCCATTACTTCAATTTAAATGCTCATGGAATTGTAAGCGAAAATAAAATTTTGTGATCATACATGAACTTTCAAACCCTTTTAACGAACCAATAAACTATTTATATATATATAAAAAAATATTTAAATGAAATTATACCAATAAAATTAATTTTAAACTGGTACTTGGGATTTTGTATTTCTTTTTTCTCAAACAATACTTCCATTTACAATGTGTAAATTTTCGTAGGGTTGTAAGCTAAAGTAAAATTTATTGGTCATACATGAACTTTCAAACTGTTTCACTATTTCTCCTTTTGTGACTTTCAAATCTACTCCTCTTTAGTGCAATGACTTTCACGTAAAAGGGATACAAATGCTTTTGGTATTATGGGAGGTGAAATGTTTTACATGTACTTTCAAATCTACTCCTCTTTAGTGCAATGACTTTCACGTAAAGGGATACAAATGCTTTTGGTATTATGGGAGGTGAAATGGTTTACAAGTATGCTCAAGAGTTGATTCTGCGGTTGGAGTGATAATGATTATTTAAAAAAAAATGTGAATCTCTTTGATTATGCATTTTGATGATCCCTTTATTTTGTATTTATAAATTATCATTATTTCGTATTTATAAATTATCATTATTATGAATAAAATGCATTGGTTCTCCACTAAGTAAAGTAGAAATCCATATGATTCTCTACTTTGTAAGGTAAAGTCCACTATTATTTTTCACCATGTAAAGACTGTGTGCTTTTTTTTTTTAATGTAATAACAATCTGTTATAATTTTTTATTTTATTTTTATGATATCAATCACATTCTTGGTTGAATCATCACTAGAGAAAATGAATGGATAAAAATATTTAATATCAATCATATTTTTTTATAATATCACAATATTTTAGTGGAGAAAATGTGATTTGGTCCATAAGCCATCAAAGTCTACATATCCTAGCATGCTAAGACTTAGTTAAAAAAATTAAGAGAAATATTATTTTTACTAAAGTGATCTCCATATCATTTCCTATCAACTAATGACTTCTTCCCCTCCCCTCTCGCTAGCTTTTTGCTTGCTCCCATATAATTAGGATATGAGCAACCAATATTGCAATTCAGGTCATTCTTTACTATCGATCCTTACGAGCCCACAACCGATTAGAGTAAGGTCGTGTCATTCTCTAAAGAATGGAGTGTCATTACCCACAACAACCATCACTTGATAGAAAAAATAATTGCTCTCAAACTCACAGCTATGGATTTGCACGACACCATTTTTCGTCCTCCAAACGAGTTCCTCTTCAAATATAGACTATCTTCCCTAGGTAAATATCTACATCCATATAAAAATGCAACAAATCCTAAAATGAAATCAACAATATATGTTTGTGTCAATATTCCAAACATCAACCTCGGTGTCTTAAATATAACTTTTCACCTGGCTCCTCTGGATT
The DNA here is from genome assembly GCA_000404065.3 of Pinus taeda. Classification (NCBI taxonomy): domain Eukaryota; kingdom Viridiplantae; phylum Streptophyta; class Pinopsida; order Pinales; family Pinaceae; genus Pinus; species Pinus taeda. The sequence continues at coordinate 268,036 of APFE030533449.1, read as the reverse complement.
GCCTTAGTACAACACATGAGAATCCTTATCATACCTGGAAATATCAAACAAGAGGAGGAATGATAAAATGGTAAAGAGTAGGAAAAAGTTGGGCCGTGAAGATCCATAGTTGTGAGTTTGACAACAATTACTCTGTCGATTAGATCACCGATGTCGTAAGTTTCTCCACTTCAGTTATATAAGACCCAACCTTGCTCTAATTTCTGTAGGTTCTTAAGTATCACCACGTGACCTCACTTTAAACTATGTGGGTTCTCAAGAATCATCATAACTTTCTGCTTCAAATTTCTAATAAAACAAAATACGGTAGGGCGGATTTAGAAATTCAAAATTCCAATTTGAATGCTTTGTGGATTTGGCGCCATTAAAAAAATTCAAAATTGGAAATAGATTAGCATTAATATGCATAAATTTCCACTTTGGCATAGACATTAATTATGTGCTGACCTGACAATAATGTTGTAGCCAATACGCACATCTAAGACCATGAAAGAACAATCTATTATTTATGTCGAAACATGAAAGAACAATCTATTATTTATGCGAATACGCACATCGAGAGAATCCAAAATGAAAGTCACAGTCCAAAGAAGTATACAGGAGAGAAATCTAACAGTTAGGGAAAATACTCATCAAGTACACACCTACGACTAGTGAATTCATATAGCTTCCATTTTGGGGAGAAAATTATAAGTCCCACTTTAGTATCATAGAGCACCGAGAGCTCATAAGCTTTCTTCAACAACCCATTCCTGCGCTTGGAAAACTTAACCTTTCCCTCACCATTCTCCTCCTCTCTCTTTTTCCCTCAGAATGGTGAATCACATCATCTCTAAAAATTAAGCGTTATTCTAGTTGTTGAACTTGTTATGGCACATTATTTCTTCATCCTTCAACCCCGTTATCCCTTCAGTCATAAAATTCTTAGGCAAAATTGAACTTTTATTGGTCATAAAATGGACACCTCTTCCTTCTGAAGATGCTTACACAAAATCAAACTTTTATTGATCATAGAATCGAAAGAAATTTGATCACAAAATCAAACTATAGAAGCAGTTGAGTTTGTTTGGTGCCAGCTTAAAATGATAAAGGGGTGATTTCTTCCTCTCTCTCAGTATTATCGAACTCGTATCCCTCTCTTTTTATCTTCGTCATTGCCCACTCGCATACAATAAGACTCCTATATAGGCCATTTCAGTGTGCTTCCGACCAACCACACTTACTTGAAACCTCAACAATGGATCCTCAGATAAACCCCACAGGGCCTAGATCCAAAACCTTTAGTTAAATAGAAGCGTTGTCAATTTCAACTTCTATGTGGACTACTATTTGAAATCCAACAACAAAAGAAGCAAGGGCCAACCGAACCATAAGCGTGGGTGGCTTTATTAAACTCAAGTTATTCTTCAAGGCTTTTTATTGCTGGTTCTTGCGCCTTTTAATCCTAGTTACTAGAAATGGGACAATGTCTGTCGTTTCTTGGAGAAACCCAACGACACTAGAAACGCCATCTTAAATGGTTGTTTTCATTTTTCAGTGGCTAGAAACAGTTTCTTCTCCAATTTATGGAGAAATAGAACCGTTTCTTCTCCGTTTCTGGATAGACTCCGATTTAACTCCAGTTGAATTTATTTTTTTCCAAACGTGTGTTAAGTCTAGTTCAATTCACATTTTAATTCCATTTGACTTTTAGTTTTCTAAAAGTTACCATACAGAGTGAGAGAACTGCAAGTTATTGTGAGAGAATTCGTGCAGGCTCCAACAGTTGCGTTATTTCATTAAAATCTAGCTCTAGACTCTAGTTGAGTAGTATCGTTATTGTGTATCAGAGATTTTTATTTATTTAGACAATAGTTATCTTCTTTTTTTAACCGCGCAACGATCCATGCAAACTGGTGGCTTTTTTTAGTTGCGCAGTTGCTCATGGTTTTTCAAGGATTTAAGATGAAGAGGAAAGAAAACTCATCACTCGTCAGATGCAAGCAAGGCATAGATCATAGCCGGGTAGCTTCATGCATCTTCACGCCCCCATCGAGTTATCTTCCATGACATCGTCAATTTTATTGTCAAAAGGTACTGTGTACAAACTTCAATCTCTGGTTTTTCTTATGAATGGTGATTGACAAGCATTTTTCATACAAGATTTTTTAATCCAACCTCTTTATACAATAGAGGAAAGTTATGGGTTGTAACCTACTTTGAATTATAGAATTTAGGGTTCCTTTAATTCTGTTATCAAAAGACTTCCATGCTTTGTTATTCCTGCTTGTAGCCAATAGGAATATATCTGCAAAATACTTAGAATAATTTAAGTCCACAATCGTCGATTATGTGTAACCTGAAGCATTATGTTTGTGTCACATTAAATGCTTTATGGATTATGCAAAGTACTAAGTAGACCCTCATGGATAAAATAGAACAACAAGTCCAAAAGGATGTTAAAGAAAAAACAAAAGTACAAGTATAAATGAACTAGAAAAACCATATAATTAAAGGATAAGTATATTGCCATTACTGGCTTCCAGGGATGAAGACAGATCGTTCGGCTTTGGCAGCCATTTCTTGTAATTCTCTTTACAATTCAAATACTTCTCTACCTTCATTGTAACTACTACCGAATGCAATACGGGATATGATGTCTGTTGTTAATGCTCTAAACTCAGTATGAAAATTAATTTATATGCCATGAGAGTCTGCCTGAGCCACCATTTCTTGCCAATTCTCCAACATGGATGAAATGCAAGAAGCCATCATCTTAACCAATGTCTGTCGTTGGACCAGTAGATAAAAAATCTCAATAGAATACTTTAAAATACAACTCACAGGACCTCCCTAAAAAATAGTTAAGTTATTGTAAATCCTTGTTTAACAGTAGATAAATTCACAAGTTAAAAATATATTTGACATGCAAGAGAAACGCACTCTTGAAAATAAGAGATAGCATGCCCGCATATATAATTTTCTACAATTGAAAACTCATTTTCAGCATTGGTGAATTTGATAAATCCTTTTCCTTTAAATTGCTTAACTTCACAGTGGCAACTATGGCCCAAAAACATGATATTAAATTCTAATAAAAAACAAAATATTAAATTCTAACACAAAAAACATGATATCAAATTAACTAATAAATTAATTTAAAATATAAATATTTCAGAAATTATTTATATATCTATTTTAAAAATACTTTTTAATTTAACAAGAAGTTTCTTATTATCTTTATTTTATTATGTTTAATTGTTATTAGTAGTAAACTAAACTTATCATATATAAAGTTTTATGGTAAAGGATTACTATCTAGTTCTATATGATATAAATAACAATTATATATTATGTATTCATCAAAATCCCTATCATGGACTTTGATGAAGTTTTAGGTACACACATCATACAAGAATTATTTGCAACTGGCTTGTACTATTATACTGTGAAGTTGTATGAAAATCTTGAAAATTTACCCACTTTGTGCAAAGTCTTGAGAGCTTCTAGAACATTATAGATGAAAATGATCTGCATTGTTTTAGGAATTCAAGTGAAACTTATTTACTACGCTAAAATGCCATTTAGCATTTAGGCAATTATTTACTTTAATTGAATGAAACTAGAGAAGGCAATGGCTCCATAGATTGGCTATGTACATGATTTTTTTTTCATTTTTATCTAGCAAAGAACGGGGCTGAAATATAATTCCATGCATAATAGGTGCCTACATTCTCATTGTGGCTTGGGATGTGCACACAATACACCTAAATTTTTTCGTTCGGGAACTATCCTCTTACAACTTCACTCGAAGCAGTCCATCACCATGGCCCATCCCATACATAGAAGGCACCAACAATCGTAGAGGTAATCCAAAACTGTAGTTATCAATACTCAAAATTCCAATATAATGCAACAGGACTGAAGAACGACACATTGTCATATGCAGAGTAGTGTGCTCTCAGTGATTTGGTTCTATGACCTTGCGATGAGAACAAACTAACAAATCCAATTGGAGAGACAAGGTTTATTCTTGAAATTCATGGTGGTTGTATAGAACTTAATGTATTATTACACACATCATTATCTTTCAAGAATCATAGGTGTTTTCTTTGGAAGGCCACTAAGCTGCTAAACCAGAAAACTGTAGATTTTGTTGCTCTTCATCATAGATGCAGACTAGTTTTCTCAATTCCTTAAAAGCATGCATTGTTTCTTCATCAAATCTTCCTGCGAATGACAATTTAGATAGAAATATAACAAGAGAAGAATCATTAATAAATCTATTATACAAATATTTAAAATCATAAAGTCCTTGTCTAGGTTGTACCTGTATGCCTTCGCAAATATGCTAGCCTTTTCTTGAAGTGCTTTAGCTACTCCTCATTGTTGTTCATGAATGAGGAGTAAGGTCATCATCCTTGGTTTTCCCTGCCTTAACAACTCAGGCATAAATCCTCTCTCTGTCATGATCTTTTTGATTTCCCATGGGGGCGTCACTGACAAACCAATATTATATCACGTGCGTTCATATTGGGGCATTAAAAATGGAAAATTCACAAAATAATATATTGGGGCTATAATGGGGGCCTAAAGGGTTTTAATATACCATACAACAATATATATATCCTAAGGCATTTTTTATACAAGTTTTTGGCCACGCGGAGGGAAAAATATCGGGCTACATCGCAGGGGCAGAGGGAAAAATATCGGGCTACATCGCAAGGGCGGAGGGAAAAATATCAGGCTACATCACAGGGGCAAAGGGAAAGAGTTGGAAATGATTCATTTTGGAGTCGAGGTGGAGTCTAACCACTCTGCAACCCTTGGAAAAAAATCGGGCTACACGCACTCGGCTCACACTCAGCTACACGTAGGGGCGGAGGGAAAGTGTTGGAAATGATTCATTTTGGAGTCGAGGTGGAGTCAAACCACTCTGCAACCTTAGGAAAAATATCGGGCTACACGTACCTGGGCGGAGGGAAAGAGTTGGAAATGATTCATTTTGGAGTCGAGGTGGAGTCGAGCCTCTTTGCAACCAGTCTGTAACCACTCTGCAATCCTAAGCCTTTCTGCTTTTGAACCCTAAGAGGAGTTGTATTTATGAGTTTGAACCAGATAGGACCACTCGTCAAATCCTCGCCCTTCCTCTTGCTTTTTCAAACCCATGTCCAACTACCCTACTTCTCTATATTGAACACATCAACTACATCATAGTAGCCAACTTCTCCAACTGCAGTGAGCACATGAGCAAGACCTACCAATAGATACTTGGTAAGCAGGCAGGAGCGCTTGGATGGAAGGATACTATTAAGAAAGGAAGGCAAGGCAGGCTTTTGTCACTGTCAATCGATCCAGAAAACCAAGATGAGGTGGGGATGATCAATGAAATGGATACTCAGCTACAGAAAGAGATACAGAAGGAGATGTGTTGTCATACCGGGTGGGTAGTCAGATTCATCGAGTTTAGTTTTGTCTGACCGCCTTTCTACCTTTCTAGCTTGAGTGAGACCTACTGTTTTCATTTGAATCTCTGAGCATGTTTTCCTACTTATAAAACCAAGCTACCTTATTTTCACCCAACTAGCTACTCTCTTGTTCTCATTCCGGAGGGAGTCCATAACCTAAAATTAATGTGTTTTGTCCACATTATGTCCAGCTACGTTAACCTTCAGGATCAAGGATTTAAAAAATGGCGGGTTCTACAAACACCCAACAAAAATAGAAGAAGAGGTGAGGAGTCGGCTTGTGGAGTGAAACAAGCAGTATTAACAGTTGATTCAGAGGAGTTGGCTTGTGGAGTGCAACATGCGGTATTAGCAGTTGATTCAGAGGATTCGGCTTGTGGAGTGCAACAGCCGGTATTAGTAGTTTATTCAGAGGATTCAACGAATCTCTATAATATATAGGTACATCCTTAAATAATTCTCTTGGCTCCTTCACAAACATGCTGACAATTTCAACTTCTTTTAAGAAAAATTGATAACTTAAGACTTCAGAATTTTAGCTTCTTCAATTTCAATTTTGACTTTGCAAAAAAATTTTAGAACTTTCTTCATGTAGCTTGAACTTCAAAAATTTGGTAACCTTTGACAATGGTCTCAAAATAGGACTGATGCCCAACATAGACCTTCAACTAATGCATAGGACTGGATTTTTTGAAGATTATCCTTCTAGGGCAGAACCATACACAAATTTCGAACCATAGTCAAAGGGTTTTACTCCTTTATAGGATTGATATAGTTTCCAATAGGAGGGCCTTAAGTGCCTTGCAAAAACTAGAACAATCCATTCTTAATAATTTCACTGATCAGTAATGTTCATACCAAAGTCTATGTAGATGTTCATAAATTCAGTGATTTAAAAGATTCAGACCTAGGGGGCACCTTTTTGTTTTTTGCTCCAATATGAAGAGGTGTGGCTTCTATTATGCTACTAGATAATTCCTTTGACTCTTCACAAATATGGTCCTTAAACCTTTGCTCTAATAAAGAATGTTTGCAGTCTTGATTGTAGAGATAAGAGGACTCTGTTGATTTCTGCTTTTCATTGTTCAAGACTTGGGGAAATTGGTGTAGAAAACAGAAATACTTGTGTTCCTCTAGAGCAACAAATTCATCATTAAGGATTTCATAACTTGTGTAATGTTGATACTCATTATCAGAAATGCCAATGTTTGGTACAAAATCCTTATTGCTGTCATATTTGGAGCAAAGTCTTTCATCCTCAGAGGGATATTCTATCCTCAATTCTTGTGACAATTCTAGGGAGGTTATTCCAACACTTTTATAACATGACACAGTCTCAAAACCCTCATGACGGATGCTTGTGAAGGGCTCAAAAGTGGCTCTTTCCCTCTTCTTCGTGATCACCAGACATCAATGATCCATGCAAGTAGTGTATAGGACTTGCTTCTACCCAACCCAAAATATATGGTCTGATGATTGATCAATACTGATGAGAGGATCATTATGAGTCTCCAGGCTTATGTTTTCATTATTATGATTATCATGTACATAAGCCATAAGAGAAGGGAGTGTTCTTTTTTTATTTGTGAGCATAAATCCTACGCCAAATTCATCTCAAAACTACTACTACTTTCTTCTTCTGTATCTGCAACACTGTTTCCTATGGGGCAGCCAAAAAAAACATCGCCAATCTAATGCCAATCCTCACTAGAAAGAGTGACACATGTATCATTTGAAGGTGGTGTAATAATGCCATCACATTTTTCATATTGGTACTCATTTATGTGTTAATAAATCAATTTAGATGCTAAAATGGCCCTCCTTCATGTCATTGCTGCTGCAAGGTTGTTCGTGTTACAAATAACTAGTGTTTTCATATTCAAATTTTGAGCATAATCCCTCTTCCATAGATTCTCCACTTTCATCCCCAACAATGTTATCATTTCCTTCAAAAATACCAAGGAGGCCTTCCTCTTGTAGGGTAGTCAACAACTCTTGATATGTACCATCAAATTTCTGAACCTTGGGTGGCAATGCTTGAGGAAGATTTCAACTAGAGATTTGAGAGAATGTATGATGTTTGGGCTACAAGAATTATTCAGCTAGCCACCATGCCCTTGTCCTAAAGAAAGCATAAATAACCTTATCATGGAATCTTCATGTCTTTCCATCAATTCTCATATATGCTTCATAAATTCTAGGACATGTGGGGCAGTAGAAAAAGAGTTCCCCTCAAACTTTGGAAGCTCCTTGCTATAGCTAGGAGGACAAGTTTTTTGTGTGACAACCTATTATTCTAAGATATACATAAATAAAATATGCCCAGAAACTTAAGATGTGTATAAACTCATCACATGAAACTCCTATTCTATAATCTCTCATACTTCCATGAAAATTTCATTACAAAGGTGAAATATTTATAGTGTGACCTACAACTACCTTAAGTGATGTATAAGATATTCCTTTAATAAATTGTGGATGGAAACTTCAACCATAATTGCACCTAGAGAAGTGAAGTGATCTTACATCCCAGTTGGAAATCCCATAGAGAAGGAAACCACCTGTATCACTTTGAAATGAGATCTTCTAAATCGTCAATATAAAGTTGAAAGAGTATGGGACCTGGACGACAATGGACATCTTTTCTTTGACATGTATGGTTCTATGTCTTCCATTTGTTTCTCTGCCTTGCTACTAAATAGTTTAGTATGTATGATTTATATATGCTAATTTTATTCGTTTTTGTGGGATGGTAGTGGCACACCAACTTGGGTTTTGCTCACAGACACCAGCAAAGGGAGAAGTAAATATAAGCAAGAGAATATCACAATTGCCAGAGAATTTACACAGCATAGGTCCAAGGAGATAACATTGTCCCAATATTTGAAACAACAACACTCAACATCCAAGAGAAATATGCTCACCTAGAGAGAGAGAGTAGTAGCCATTTTGTTGAACACCAACATTATGAACCCTGGGCTGGAGGAACATCACAATGGGTTTCTTTTGATTTTCCCGTAGAAGTTTGTTCGAGCTTCAGTTCTAGTCACAATCATCATTTTCTACAGTAATTGCATCATCCTGCTCTACCATCGTCTGGTTCTAGGATTTTTCCCCTAATTAGGTCTATTTTTCCGTAGAGGAATATATCGGGCTCTATTTATGATTCACCTTCATCCTCCCCTATCTCAAGGGAAGCTATTACATCTAATCAATCTCCTGTTGGTGACTGTGTTGGGAGATCTATGGGATCTCTTTGCATGAGCCATTGTCATTAGCACTGTCTAGGGAAGGTATTGTAGCAAACTTCATTGCCCAATAGAAAGACATTAGCTTTTGATTCTTCCACCTATTTTATTTTCTTAATTCTTTGAAAACTCTTTGGTTGGAATTTACTCTTCATATCACTTTTCCTCTCATTGCCTAAAATCTCAACAATTTTATCCCAGGGAAGCCTCCCTTGAGCAGGGGAGAGGCAGCTTAAAGTGTAAAAGAGAGAGGGTTAGGTGATAGTGGTCTCCCTCTTAGTTACGTGAAGGATTTTCTTGATCTTTATGACTTTATAACAAACAGTGAGGTTTTATGTGATAAAAAGATCTAATGAAAGTGTTTCAACAATGCAATTTTGGGGCAATCTATTTTATTTTTAGATAATTGTATCAATGTAAAGAATTCTGCCTCGTTGAGCACTTTTAACATATGTATGGTGATTGGTTTAGAACCCATTCATTATTAATTGATTTCAAACCCTAAGTATATGATGTAAAATGATGGCTCTTTTCAACCCTTGACAGCTCTCTCCAAGCCTTTACTTCTAAGATAAGTCTTTAACCTTGCTAGAATTCTAGTCCCTGTAATGACTGCTAGAAATAATTTGCTGGAATTTTAATAAATCCTCTCTCATGGCTCTTTAAATATTTCTCTGATACTTTATATTTATAGGCATTTTGATCAATTATAGGTCTTTAATCCTCGCTTTCGCTGCGCCACTCTGATTCCTTCAATAGGTCATAGTCAACCTCTAATTCCTCGTGCTATATTTCTAGGTGTAGGGTAAAATTCATAGCACAATTATTATATTTAGTTCAAGATTTAGACTTGAATTATGTTTAAAATATTATTGTGACATCGGCTTTAAATACTCTGATATGTCATATACTTATACTTATTCCTAGAGTATATTTAACTATTGGATACTCTCTACTTACATGTTTCAGCTCTGTTTTTTCACTCTCACACACCTTAAAAGAAAAAGGGTTTGAAACCTAATATTTAAACATTATGGAAAATTTACATTATTCATCTGCAAGGAATATGAAAAGTGATAAATGAACTTGAATAGTCTTTGCGAATCCCAAAGGCATCTTAAAAAAATAAAACTCAAAAACTAAAAGTCACATAATATTATATTATATTTGAATCTCTGTATCTAGTTAAGAATTATCCTTCTTCTTGTATGTGTTCAACCACTTATCAATTTATCTTATTTATGGGCACGATGAGATTATGTTACAAGAGATATAGTTTGCTTATGTTATAAACAAAATATATATTTATATGGGTTTATTTTGCAGGCTCTATACAAACATTCATGCTTTGAAGCCCAAATTGAAGAGTAAAGTGGCAATTTCAGAGTCTATTGCTTTAAATGAAGGCCAAAGAAATACCCTCGTGACCTCTCCTACTCCACTTCTACCATTCCAAACAAATATGAGAATAATATCCAAGATCCAAGCATAAATGTCGCTTCAACGGAAGCTATAGGAGTTGGTGCATCAACATTTCACAAGAAGAAGGATCTAGCTTCTACAAGAGTGCACATTGATAAGAAAAAGCTAGATTCAATTTAGGAGGGCATGGTAGATTCTGAATTATATGATATGTACTTTTCAACTATAACAGATGAATATTCTAACACCAGGCTTTGTAATGTGCCTTAATAGTGGTATTAGGTTTTTCACAATAGTCATAGGTTTTCTCTAGTGCTTTTACAAAGCTTTTTCTAACCAGTGCTTAACAAGCTGACTTGGCTCTAGGTTTATGGAGTTGATTCATAGATTCAATTTATTCTAGTATGATGATATGCAGGTGTTTGTTGTAGCATGGTTTCTTTAGGACTATAGGGGCCATCTACAACCTCTTTGTTCATGCATTTCTAGTTCAACGATGGTTTGCAGTCAATGTCATTTTGGTTATATGCATCTTTACTTGTTATATATATGAGAAACTTTGCATATTTGTGTATAAAAGTTTAGATTCATATTGATGTACATGAATATTTACATTTTTTTTGAAAAAAAAAGAATATTTATGTAATTTTTGGTTCACTGGTCTTTTGGTTTGGTTTTTTTCTGATTATCAGTTTTGGGGTCAATTGGTTTGATGGCTGGTCCAATTCTGATAACATTGGTTCATTGGCCATTGATCATTTTTATTTTTAACTTTGGAGTCTTGATTTTTGATACTAATGAACTTAGACCAAGTCTTTGACTCATCACCTTTTACTATTTCTGAGTTTGAGTAATTTCAATTTACTAGTCTAATATTTAGACTTTAGTATCCACTATTGAATCATTTATGATGTGTGAATCAATATATTTCGTTATTGAATTTAAATTTTAATCATGTTTATAACACACACACATATCCTGACATCCCCCTATCCCCTTGAATCTTGGAAACTAGGTGGAACATTAGTTGTAATTGCTTGATATTTGTTCACTAAATGAATGCTACCTCTTGGGTATGATTCTATAGTATTGATTTTAGTGTCATGGTTGAGTGTATTGGTTGATGGGAGATGTTGTTGATCATGCCACTTTGAGTATAAAGACACAACGTTTATGACAAGATTCATATGTGGAATCCTGAGTTTTATAAGAAGGCTAAATAATTAGTCTTCATAGAACATCTGAAAATGAAATCTAAAATGTTCACCAATGCACTCATGTTCCTGTAATTTTGGTCTAGGGGTCAACCTTGACTCTTGAGAATTGCAAGAGTGTTACATTACTCCTTAAGCTCACCCAAGGATTCTATCAATCTTCCTCAGACTTCATTCTTGAGTTAAGCATAGACCTGGGCAAAAGAGCTATGGCAACGTATTGTGGACTAGCTGGAAAAGTGAAATCTTTGATCTCTATCTTATGGAATCCTCATACCCTATCTAACGAGAATATTGAAGGTTTTTGTTCAACTTTGGAGTCTTGGAGTGCAGAATTTAGATATGACCATTGATATTCTTATGGGCCAACTCCTCAATGTCTATACTTGCTTGGATGAGGAATTATTATTATGAATTATCTTCAGTAAAATAGACCTTGGAAATCTAAACTTGACATCCATAGGCCATATTTGGGTTAGCTTGAAAATATGAAATCAGCGTGCCTAATTAAGATTGGCAGTACATATATGTGTGTATTTATGTATGTATTCAAATTGGGATGAAAATCCAAGTCCAGTCCTTTTTGGGACAACATGTATGTTCACCTCTCATGTATATATAGGTATTTTTCTCTGACAAAATACAGACACATGCAACCTAGAAAACTGTAGTTGATGCGCCATGAGTTGGAGTGCAGGTTGGTCATGGAAGATTGTATGTGTCCTCATCCAAGGCTTGCAAGCATAATTATGTATGTATCCTTAAGCTAAGGGAGAGCATCCCATTACAACGATAATGTAATGGGTGTTAGCACCAAGAACTTCATGGATGAAGTGAACAATTTGTACACAAGCTTGAGGGTTGTAAGTATTTCTTTGGTCTTACTGTGGTCTTGCTACAGGTTGGCTACGCATGTACTTACATAGCTAAATAGGCCATCATCATGGAAATTCTCACTCAAAAAGGAATAAGAGTCACACCATACCTCTTTCTCCTCATAAGAGTATCTAATAGAGACTATTCTGTGATGGTTTCAGGGGCTTTGCGTGGGCTTTTATTTTGGTAAAAATTGGGCATCACCGTGGCGTCACCCAGACCTGGAAATGAATTTGCATTGTGGGAGTCTACTTCCAATGCTCTTATTCCTGAAGAAAGTGTTAGCCATCTAAGCTAGCGGATTCATAAACTAGATACAAGCTGTAATGGCGAAGATTGTCTCTTGCCTTAGAAAAGTACTCATGGCGAAGTTATCACTTTCCTAGGTATAGTTTTTCATATGCATAAATTATGTAGTTAGATTCTATTCCTAGAGGTTTCAGTTCAGAATTAGCAACATTAAGAGATGCATTGTGACCTGATAAGTAGTTGTAGTAGCATGGGAAGCTAAGCAGCCATTGGTTATTGAAGAAATTCAAGTAGATCCACCACAGGCTATGAAAGTTGATATCAAAATCACCCACACATCCCTCTGTCATACTAACATTACATTCTGTAATGGCGAGGTAATCAGTAACGTGGTTTCAAGCTTGTTATGCTATATATTTTCCATGAAGGCTGTGGAGTTTGTTATGTGATGCAGGAGCATGAGGCTTGGAGGTAAAAAGCTTCAAACTTATTCCAAAAATACAAAAAAAATATACAAGCAAAGGAGTGGGATCCTTTAGCCATCAATTTACATCTTTCTAGATAGGATTGTGAGCTAGAAAGTAGCGATTGAATGATTTTGTAATTAATTAGAATAGTTTGATTTAGTTGAGAGTCTAAAGGAGAATATTTCTCAGATTTGATTTTAGTTTAAAATAGACAAATTTGATCCATTGTTTAAGGATCTTATAGTTAGAGTGGAGTTGTATTTATGTAAGTTTTGAAGGATGTAAAAGGGATTTGGACCGATTGGGTTTTTGAACTGATTGGAATTGATTTGGCTTGTCTGGCCTTATATGAATAAACATTGCAGAAACTTAAGCTTTGTGTATTTCCATTCTAAATTGGTCAATCCCAGAGGTGTGCATTTCTCTGTAATCCTCTGTTTTTCATCGATTCTTGGTTCAGCTCAAATTGTTAAAGGTACTTTAAATTCATGTTCGGTTTGGTAAATTATTTTCAGTGTGATTGTTTAAGTCTTTGTCGCTATATTTATAACTGCGGACGGTTGAAAGAATTAAATTCTTAAATCAAGCGACATACTGCAGTCATCCTACACTGTTGATTTCATTGAATAACCTGCGCGCTAGTTGAATCCTGCAAGCCGTAGATCTTCGGCCTTATCATCTGGTGGATTTTGGATTGAAAAAGTGAACGGGTGTTAAGCGAGAGGTTGGACCCAAACTTTATTAGATTGGTGATTTATAATTACCATCGGGTCTAGAATTTGGTTAAGGGTTGTGCAGTTTGTGCGTCCAAAATCGCTTTCAGTCATCGGATCAGTTGGGGTTTAGATCTATTATGGGGAACCTCCAAGCAACTTTATTGATCAGACGAATAGTTGACGGTCGGATCGCGATTAACCACAACCGTTGGATCGCGGAACTATATCGCATTGCTGTATATTATCACATTGAGGAAAATTCCATGGAGGTGTTAAGCCCAGTCTGTTGTGACTGCCGGGAAGCGATGCGTCGATAGTGTATTTTATGCGCTTTCACATGTTTGGCATTTTAAACAGCGCCGATAGTAGTTTTATGTGTATTGTTCCATTTCTATTGTAAAGACAGTGTTGATAGTGTATAGAGCCCCTTTGTTATGAAATTGTTCCCGATAACAAAGGTTGGTCTATTAATGTAAAGGATTTGATTATAGCGGCTGAAAAGGGGAAAATTTATAAAACAGTCAATCTAATAATAGATGACTGATACTCCACTCGAGAAAGAAGAAGGGATTCCGCCAGAATTAGAGGAGATTGTATCAGGTTTTGAGCGTTTGAATTTAACGCCTGCACCCGGCCACCATTATGCTTGTTATTGGTACTCATTACTGGCCATAATTGTTTTACTTCAAACGGCTTATGTATGTCTACAAGATGAAAATATGCAAACTTTTCCTCGCATACTTGGACATGAGGGTGTTGGGTAAACCTTTGTTAGTTACAATTAATATGAGTCTGATTATATGTTTTTCGAACAAAATATGAAATAAGAGGATACAATTTATAATTGTAGGATAGTAGAGAGTGGGGGAGAAGGCATGACAGATATTAAGGTTGGAGACCATGTAATTACCTTGTTCACATGAGAGTGTGGTGATTGTGTGTTTTGTAAATCTAAGAAGACTAATCTGTGTGATAAATTCAAAATCGATCTCACAAGAAAAGTGACGAGAAACGATGGAAAGACACGTTTCTCAATCAAGGGATTTCCCATTTACCATTTCGTGTCCACTTCTACATTTAGCGAATACACAGTTGTTGACTATGCTTGCGTTGCCAAAATCAATCTAGAGGCTCCACTGGACAAAGAATGCTTGTTTGGTTGTGGAATAGCCGTTGGTATATTTACTATGACTTTTTTTATGCATCTAAGCCTCAATATTGGAGCTATAATATTCAACTTACAATTAGAATGAGCAATATCTCTTTTGATTGTTCAGGTGTTGGAGTTGTTTTCAACGCAGATGACATCCAAAGTGGATCAACTTTGGCCATTTTTGGCCTTAGTACGGTTGGCCTTCCTGTCAGTAATATCATCCTGACACTAGTTCAGTTTTATGTGATATTCTCTACCAACGATTTCAGATTTCATGATATTCTCTAAAGTGTACTCATGATGTTTTCACAGGCACTTTGTAGGTCGCAGCAGGTGCAAGAATGAGAGGTGCCTCCAAGATAATTGGTATTGACACAAATTCAAGCAAGTTCATCACAGGTAAAATGGATTCTCCTATGAAGATCATACAACTATACATTTTCTAAGTCCTAATTATGTAGAACCAACTAAACTGAATATCATCATAACTGAGACCAGGGAATTAAGTAAAAACTCACCAATTAACTTCATTTAAGAAGAAAGGTGAAACTAATATGCATTTACAATGTATATCAAAAGAAGAAAGGTGCGTTGTAGAATGCATGTGGGGTCATAAGAGAGGCATCATGTCACTATACAAAGGATATAAAAATAAAAGGGTATAAAAATTGTGAACAAAAAATGGATATATACAATATTTAGTGAAAATAGGGATTTTTTAAATTCGGAAGGTGTATTGGATTTATATTGGTAGGGGGTTAAATAATGTGATTTTTAGAGGTATTTTCCAATATGTAGTCAAATTAAGGGTATTGTTTAGTATGCCACCAACACACATGCTATGTCAAAGGTTTAGTGAGTGAAGCCCCGGTGTGATTTCCGCAAGTCATGGTGAAAAACTGAGCTTGAAATACAACTTTTAAATGCCTTGTCCCTAGCCCAAAAGGGCTTCAACAATATTATTGTATAAAATAGTATGATAGTTACTCCACACTTGTCAAATGGAGATAATTGTATTTGAACCAATAATATATATATAATATTTCAAACAAGAAAAAGAAATATAAATCTTAGGGGAATTGATATTAATCTCCCCATTGCTTTCAAAATTCAATACTTGGCTTTTGAAAACAAGATACATAGAAATGAAATACTACATATTTGGTATTATATGCACATTGTGGATGATGTTTCCATTGTTCAAGCATCATAAAAAAAATTCAGCAACCATCCATCATACAGTACATCAAATTATACATGTGAATAAATTTATCTCTTCAAATTTTTAGTTAATTATATTTTTCTAATTAGGTGTCAATTTTTTTTATTTTATTTTTTGTAACTAATTTTCAAATATAAATTGTGCAGATTAAAATTGGTTGCAATGGAGAATCATCTATTTTTTATTCCACTCATTTCCCATGGAAATGGAAGAAAGTTCATCAATGTCACAAAGTAGACCACCCCTTTCCCAACAGAAATCTTCCATAGAGGCATCCAAAAAAATCCAAAGCAAAGAATATCAAGAAGCAAAAAAAGCATTTGAGGCTAGGTTATGGGAAGCTATGAAATGAACTCAATCTTATAGTGGAGGATCAAGTGGATCATCTGGTTCAAAGATTTGGTTGTGCCCTTATTCTAAAAAACAAAAATCGAGGAATGTAGGAAGATTTCGATGGCATTTACTTGGAATGGGGAAAAATAACAATAAGCCTTATGTCAGAGTGTACCTAAAATGAAGAAAGCTTCTCTAATTAAGAAATTTAATGAACTTGAAAATCTTAGACATATTGCTGAAGGCTTATTTCAAACCAACAATAATCCTAGTGGATTGACAATTGGTGGTCTGCACTCTTGTTCTCAACGTCAAGTTTTTGTTTCCCACTTTGAAAACTTATGGGATGTAAAAGGGAGGGGAAATATCGATGCATAAATTACATGATTTTTTTTCGCAAATGGCATAGCTTTTAATGTTTGTAGGTCTCCTTATTGGAAGGAAATGGTAAGGGATCTAGTTAAAAATGCTCCTAAAGGTTACAATCCTCCTAGTTATGAAAAGATAAGGACAACAATGTTATCTGAAGAGAGGGCTCGGATTGAACCTAGACTTCAAGACATTAAATATAGTTGGAAGGAATCTGGGGTCTCCATTGTCTCAGATGGTTGGATAGATGTTAACCATCGTCCCCTTGTCAATATTTTGGTTTCTAGCCCAAAAGGAGTTTGTTCTTAAAATCCTCTGATACTACAGGAAAGACAAAAGATGGTCCATATCTAACGAGTCTCCTCAAATAGGCAATAGAGGAGATTGGAAGACAAAACTTGGTCCAAATTGTTACAGATAGTGCCTCAAAAAATTTCCTTACTGGTGGGTTGATTGAGGATGAATATACAACATTTTTTGGACTCCTTGTTCTATGCATTGCTTGAATTTTCTCATGAAATATATTAATAAAATTGCACGGGTTGATAAAACTATAACTAAAGCAAATATGCTACAACACTTTATTGTTAATCATGCAGCATCCATAGAAATTTATAGGAAATATGAAAAAATTCAGCTTCTTCGATGTGTCGAGACTATATTTGCATCTGCATTCATTATGCTTCAACGCCTTATTAAAATGCATTAATATTTGAGGGAGAAGTTGGTATCAGTGGATTGGAAAAGGTGGAAGGGTTCTCATATTGGGGATGGCCTAAAAGTTGAGGACATTATTATTGGTCTTTCTTCAAAGAATTTCTGGAGGAGAGTGGAGGATATTGTCACCCTTATTACACCTATTGTTTCCACCCTTCGCATATTTCATAGTGATCAACCATGCCTAGGGGATGTTTTTGAGAGCATGGATCAAATGAGAGAGAAGCTTCATGACATAATGGAAGATGAAAATTCTAGGATCGACAAAGCACTAGAAATGAAGTGTGGGAACTTAGTCTGACAAGGTGGAAAATGCTTCATAGCCCTCTTCATTCAATTGCATTCTTACTCAATCCTAAATGGTTTCATAAGAAACCATCGTCAGATGTAGAGGTGATGAAAAACTAGAACACTTTTATAATTAGGTGTTACGATCGTCACGATCAAATTGCTTTACAATTTGAGTTAGGAAAGTATTTGAGATCAGAAGACCACTTTGCAAATGAAGATTGTGCATACAATAGACAACAACTTGTACCCATCGACTTTTGGATACAATATGGTACAGGGACCCCCTTGCTTCATCAGTTGGTTATCCGTTTTCTTTCACATGTATTCTCAATAACAAATACCTTCAATGTATTGACTTATGGTTTAAAAAATTAATTCTGATGCTCATTTTGGATTATTTCTCTTTTAATATTTCAATTGACTATGGCTAACATAGTTTTAATTTTATTTTATAGGTGACTAGTTCATCCATTCAACAAAGAGGAATCACCTAGGCACAAAAATGGCACAAGATTTGGTGTTTGTACACTCAAATCTACATTTGTTATCTCGACAACAACTAGAATACAAAAATGGACCCACGAGAATGTGGGATTATGGTGGTTCACAAGATGACGAAAATGATGAGTTTCCACTTGAGGTGCTACAAGACAATGTTGAAGACATGCTTGATGATACCATGAAGTCTATTGCCCAAAATAATTCTTTTGAAATTGGCTCAAGCTCAACAAGTATTATAGAAAATAATCTTGAACATCTAGATTATTAGGTTTACTTGCATTTTGATATGAATTGTTGGAAATGACTTATAGATACATACATACATACATATATATATATATATAATATATATATTATATATATATATATATATATATATATATTCAAAAGTATACATTTAATGATTTATATTTCAAATCTTTTATTCTTAACAATGTTTGTTATTTTCTTTGAATTAATGATGGCTAAATTTTTGGATCTACAAAATTATCACTTCTTTCTTAAAACTAAATCAGTATTTATGAATGTTTCTTTACAATTTCATAAGCAGAAATATTGCATATTTATGATTAATGCTTTGTTTAAATTGTTCACCTTTAAAATTGTGTTTTTATCTCTCCTCATTTATTATATGCGAAACCTCCAAACTTTGTTTCTCACACATTTCTCATTTCTTGTTTATCATTTATGGTAACATAGCTTTTAATACACTTGTTGGAGGAATGAACTGGGTAGGCACTATTTATCTTGTCCTCCATAGAGAAATAGAAATAGACATGCCTACTAAAAAAGGGAGGGATCATCGGGATGATGGATTATATTGAATGACAATGAATCATGGGTGGTTCTTGATGGAATTGATGAGGCCTTGCTAGTGTCTTTCAAATGGAACATCTCTTTTTGTTCATGGCTCTCTATCCAGTGCTATGCATGGTTCTTTGGCATTTACACATAAATTTCCAACCAGAGGGAAAGGATTATAATATCGTTGCTTTCCACTTGCCTTCTTTCGTTAGTTGGATGGAATGGTTGGCATAGAAGCAGGTAAGGATGCAGAGAAGGATGGGACCATGGACTTACTACTTGCACATTTCAGATCAAATTGAAACCCAATAATGGTTGATGATAACTGAAAAAGCACTTGAACCTCAAAAGTTGAGGATAAGAATTTGATAACGAAAAGGCAAAAGAAATACTAATTAGAAATGTATACCAACCTCTCTTCGCTTCTCAGGGGTTTGGTATTCTAATAAATAGGAGCATAAATACAATATTAAAATGTCATATAATTTGGTGTTTTCACCAATATGTGGACAACAAATTAATGTAATGTCCCATAATATGTACCAGTCATATGTTGAGAAATGAATGCGGTATCATATTGTTTTACTGCAGGCTACTTTGTTGGCGCTTCAGGTTCTGTAGATTTTGACAGTTTAAACTTGAAATTGGGATTCATTTTGACAGCTTGCTTATTATAACACAAATCAAACTTGACAGTGAAAAATTTTCAACACCGGTCAAATACGTTATGGAATCCAAAATATGTCTCGTGGGACGTCAAATTCCAGGCCTGAGTGCCCTCTGTCTAGCCATTTCCCACTGCCCTATGCACCTACTGCCCAAACTATAAATCAAAGTTGTTTTGCATCTCGAAGATCATGCTGACTACCACTATGAGGATCATAAATTATAAATGTAACCCTTAAATAATAACAAAATTTCATGAGTGCAGATATTACCCTGTATAACGAAAATGAATAATGCTGATATGAATAAGATGAGTCACTTGTGATGTGTCCACAACAACTAAAAATAATCTACATATGTGCAAGACCCATGAAAATTCAATTTTTTACTTACCGATCGCTTATGGTGGCCATTGAACATTCAAGTCGTGGCTTTGTGGGCAGGTTTACTTTCCATTGGGAAACCACTTGGTTTTTAAATACTACGTAAGACCCTCCAAGTTGAGATGAGTTTGTAGAATTTGTTTTTGGCATGGGGTTACTTGTTTATTTAATGTATAAAAAGTAATCAAACATAAAAATGAAGACAATATAGAAGTATTCACACAACACAAACAACATTAAGAAATATTGGGAAAAACTAAATTTTGATGAAAAATCTAGTGAGCAAAATTTCATTAGTCTTTCATGGCCAAAACCATGGCCATGGGCTGGGGAAACCACACTTTCTCAACCCTTGGTCCCTTATACTGGCGGAATATTCCACACATGCTCAAGCGAAGACACCTTAAAATGAAGAGTAATAAACATATGTATAGGTTTCTTTCTATCCAAATACAATTATCATAATACCATGGGCCACAAACCTATGTGCCCAAACCACTAGTTGTAGTCTATCAATCTAGAGTCAAAGATAATCCTAACAACCCCTCCCTTAAACTTGAGTAGGAAGTTGTATGGACCTAATTCCCCTAAAGATCTAGGAACTTAAGAGAATCTTGAATGCCCTAAGCATGCCTACCATTTCTTACAACAATATGCTCATTACATCATCTCCATTATGATTAATATTCTTTCTTGGTTACTACTAATAATTCATTGCTTCTTACATGCTTGTCACTCCTTTCTCCATGTGCTACACATCCATATAAAAAAATATCTACTAGATTACATGGGTCATTAACCTCTGTAACAACCAGTTCTTTAGGAATTCTATTCAGATATATGGTTGTTGGGAATGGGTCCCCTAAGGGTCAATTTTGAGGTTAAAAACCCAAGTTTTGGGGCAAAAGGCCCGAAGTTTGTATAAAGAAATGTAAAGTATTCCCATTTTGTGGTCACGGAGCGCGTATATATAAAGAGTCAAAAAGGTTTTCCTTCCTTAGTCTAGATAGGTTGCGTTGGTTTTAGAGATCCACCCTTGGTCCGCGGACCATGGGATTGTATAAAAAAGAGGTCATAGAGGAGTCTAAGGGAGAATTTAGTGAAGTAGAAGTACTTGATGAGTCTATAAAGAGCTAAGAGTGAGAGTCTTATTGTAGGAAGAGGCTCTGTAGCGGAGTGCGCAGAGGCCTAGGGTAGAAGTCCGCAACTGAGTGCGTGGACCCTTGCAGCTGTGTGCGTAGGCTAGATAGAGTCTGTATTAAGAATCTAAATCATCAATAAAGAGAAGTATTCTGAAATTACTGTGTATTTTTCCTCTATGGATTGCATGTGATTATGTTATGTTAAGTTCTGGGTTTATGTTATAATGCTAATTTGATGCACAAATGTATATGTTTCTATTTGTTATATGAATGAAAATAATTATATATGCCTACACAAAGATAATATTAACTGTATGGTAAATTTGGCGAACACTTAAGATAATTCATGAAAATATACAATAACACAGTAGCAAAGGCGCATAAGTACTTGAGCCACTAGGTAGGGTTACGCGAAGGATAGTCGTATACTTCATGAGGATTCTAAGAGATGGAAGAGAAAGTACATCGATAAGGCCTAAAGGCTTATCAATCTACGTGAAGGAAGGGTTAAGGTATAAAACCAACATCACGACCATCTCAGGGTGCGGAAACTTGGTTACTGCATCCCCCCATACTGCTTTGGGTGAGACTTCGATCGGCGCTCTATGGAATAATGTCAAAAGGGCGAGTAGTGTAGGGATTTGCTTGGATAGCTAATGTTAAACCTGGGTCAGGGTCCATCAAGCCAACAAATGGTTTCGTTTCCAGGTCCGGGATCTACATAACGAGATGTGTGATGTTGCATCATTGGAATTCGACTAAGAAAGATATCGAAGACTAGTTGGATAGAAATATCCACGAATTCGTAGCACAATAGAATAGGAATCCGTGATTGATGAAAGAACAGTGGTTGGACAGATATCTATACACAGAAATACACGAAATATTCTTTTGATCCTTCCCGATTTAATTATATGAGTGGATCGAAAAGTTGGCAAACGACCAAGGGAGGTGGAGGCTTGACAATCCGATTTTCTGGACCCCAGAGTTAGTGCGTAAATTGGAAGCTTCTGAAGATAAGATCACAGGTGATGTCGACCATTGGCTCGACCACATCATAGGATGGTTTGTGAGAGAGTTTTCAATCGATACTTCTGCCAGTTACAGCGAAGCAAAGTGCCGCTTCTTCAAAGGACCGTGAGGTAAGTATTTGAAATCACTAAATACTTGGATTAAGATGCTCTTGTGTGAAAAGCGAGTCATGCAGTTACCTTGATGTTTGGAGCTATGAAAAGTGGAAGGTATTTTAGGGACAAAGGGAGACAAGGTCCTGAGTATAGCCCGTTGATTTAGCCTCCTTTGAGTGACAACGAAGGAGAAATGTAGGCTTCTCCACTGAGCACTATTCAGTCGATAAGATAAGGGTTCCCATGAATGCCTACACCACCTCCATCCGCATCCTATACATCCACACCACCTCCATCCTCACCTCCGCCACTCACCCCATCACCCACACCATTGCCACCCCACCACTGTTCAATATGGTGAACTTTGTAAAGCTACCTATATTCAAGGGCATAGCAAATGAAGATCCGGACTAGTTTTGGTTCATCACAAAGGTTGTATGGGAAGCTCAGGGTATCACGGATGACCAAATGAGGAAAGCCATTCTGGTTAGTGCTTTGTAGGACCGCGCACTAACGTGGTACATTAAGTACAATACTGATAACCCAATGTCTCCATTGGCAAATATCCAAACTGCACTAAATAGAGAATTCAGTAGACCTAAGTCTCAAGTGCAATAAATTGTGGGATTCAAGGAGATCATGATGAAGCCTGGGGAGACACCCTTGGATTTGGATCAAAGATTGAAGTGTATGATCTTTGAAGCCAACATTAACCTAACTGATGGGAAACACCGCGAATGGTTCGTGGCCTTGCTCCTGCCCCACCTAAGAGTCCCGCTATCACAACAGAAGATTGGGACCTAGGTAGAAGCTCTGGAAATCATGATGAGACTGCATGAGACACTAATGTAGGATGCTAATCTGGGGGTTCAACAGATTCATTCTCAGTTGCAAAACCTTTGCCTTGAAATGCAAAGTCTGAAGAAAGACAAAATAGCTCGGCCGAAGGCGCACGAAGAAGGCTGGTGCCTAAAATGCAAAGGTTAGGGGCATGATAAGGATCACTGTCTCGTATTTGCAAACTATGTTTCAGCAGGGGGACCAATGCCTCTAAGGCTGGAGGTTGCGGCAAGGCCAAGTATAGGTTCTGCGCTACAGTGTGTTATATGCTAAGTAATTGGGAAACATGCGACCGACGATTTTCGTTTTCTGCAGAAATTCATACAGACACCACAATAGCTCTTATGTAATTTATGTTAATCAATAGGTCATGATGAGTGCAATTGTCGTAGTTACGAATTAATTATGGACAGTACACCTACACACAGGGTGCAGGCATAAACGAGGCCTCTAGACTAAGGCGTTGGGGGAACACGAGGTGAGTATCAGGGGCGCGACCGAGGCCAAGGGGGAGGGGGGCCTAGTAGAGGCCAAGGGAAGCTAATTTGTTACAATTGTGGAGGACCGGGACACTACGCGAGAGACCGTCTGAATCCGACATGATTTTCATGCCACTACTGTACTCAGTTTGACCATGCAACTGAGGATTGCCCTATATTATTGGCTAAGATTCACAAAAAGGGGGCACAACCTCCATAGCTGACGTAGAACCTCTAGATGATGAGAGCTAAGCCTCGTGAGGAAGACCCTAAGATAAAAATTATGCTGCGAAGCAGAATGACCACTAGGGAGGATAAAGGGAAGTAGCCTGCAGAAGGTGAATGGGTTCGCAAAGCACTAGAAAAGGAGACTAGGTTTGATTTGGAGCGTGCAAAAGAAACATTTATGGAAGCAAAGAAAAGCTTCACTAGGGCCTCTACCTCAGGAAGTCAGGAGAAACCAGTTGAAGAAATGGACCCATCCATGATTACCACGTTCTTAGAGACATTCATGAAACTGCTTCGTGATAGTAAGGCCATGAAGGGACTGCAGGAACTGATCAATCGGTGTGTTAGCAAGGACAGCGCTATTGGAGAACCGCGCATAGTCAGAAAGCTTGGTAAGCATAAGGCAAGGACTAGACGTGAGATGAGACTCATCATGCAGATAGGGGAATACAAAATGGACCAAGTTATCTTGGATCTGAGGTCCGACGCGAATGCTTTCACAAAACAAATATGGGAAAGAATGGGGAGACCTGCACTTCAGTGGTCCCGAATCCAATTAAGGATGGTAAATAAACATAAAATCATCCCATTGGGGAGGCTGTAGGGGGTAACCGTTGACATCGAAGGCGCGAGCGCACTGGTGGATTTTGAAGTAATAGAGATTGTGGATGACAGCAATCCCTACCTTGCACTCATTAGGATTGATTAGGCCACTGACATGAATGGGGTAATCAACTTGAAGAAGCAAAAGATGATATTTGAAAAGAAATCGCTCCGCTTAGTGGTGCCACTGGATCTTGCAGAAGGACTTTGCTATACAGAACTAGTCCACGATTATGAATGTGGTGACAATTTGGACCAGATTTACAAGATAACAGCGCGAGACCAAGATTGGGTAAATCCGACAGTAGACGGACGTATTACATGGGACCGTAAGAGCTCCTGTACATCAGATTCAAACAAAGAACTAGAGCATTGGTAGAACTGGCTACATGAAGTGTATACCCTGCATTGCAATATGATGACTAAGTCGTTACGCTGTGTATCAGCAATGGTAAGGAATCTTCCTCACTATGATGGGCTAACTGACATTGATTGCTTTTTGGATGCATTTGAAATAGAAGTGTCAGAGAAGCATCGCTTTTGGGCCTTGGATTGGGCACTGTGCACTATGCCCGCAAGATGGTGGGGTACACACAAGGATAATTTCCATGATTGGTGCGAATATAGGAGGATGATGAGAATACATTTTGGACAGCCGAAAGTATGGATGACAGACAAGTATGATGGAAGGGATGATCCGTGCGATCACCTGGCGAAATGGACTAAGGCTTATGGAGTGGAGCCCCAACCTGAATGGGTACATCTGTTTTGTCATACCAATGAATTGGTAGTTGGAAACAGAGCTCCGCCATGGCACTGAAGAATGGGACATCTTGCGCCAGGGGTTTATAATGACGTTCAGCTTTGAGGATGGGTTTGACTGTATTGACGCGATGCTACAAGAGGTTAAAGCAGCGATCTTTAGGATACTGCAGGATCCTTTAGACCTGATTCAACCTGATTGGACTACCCAGCTGAGCCATGCATTGGAATGCTATAACGTGACCACTGAAGAAGAAGATGAGGATCCCAGAAGGATTAATATTCTAGAAACTGACGGTCACCGTGAGGTTGAAGGACTACAGATAGAGGATCCAAACATAATTGCACCGTTGAAAAATAGACAAGTCAACATTGGCACAGAGGCAGAGCCAAAATTTGCAAAGATTGGGGACTATTGGGATGATGCGACAGTAGATAAGGTCACTGAGCTCCTCCTCGAATATCAAGATTTGTTCCCCACAAAGTTTTCTAATATGAAGGGAATAATAGGAGACTTGGGTGTCATGAAGATCACCCTGAAACCAGACGTGAAACCTGTGAAACAAATACCTTACGTCCTTAATCTGAAGTATAAGTAAAGGGTCCATGCTGAGTTAGATAAGATGCTCGCGGCAGGTATTATTGAACCAGTGGAAGAATCTGAGTGGGTAAGCCCAATAGTGGTTTAGGAAAAGAAACAGAAAGAATAAATAAGGATATGCGTAGATCTCTAGAAATTGAATGATGCTTGTGTGCATGATCCCTTCCCGACCCCATTCACTGACGAGATCCTGGATAATGTAGGTGGCCAAGAAACATACTCTTTCACTAATGGGTTCTCTGGGTACCATCAGATCATAATTGAACCTGAGGATAGAAGCAAGATGACCTTCGTGACTGAATGGGGATGTTTTTAGTACACCATGATGCCTTTTGGGCTGAAGAATGCACCAACGATCTTTTCACGCATAGTCATTGCGGCATTCAAAGGCTTCATTCACAAATTTCTGGAGGTATACTTTGATGATTGGATAGTGTTTGGATTGGTCAAGCACCATGTGGCAAGTCTGCGCTTGATGTTAGATACATGTAGGAGATACCAGATCGCGCTCAATCTGAAGAAGTGTCTATTTTGTGTCCCTTTTGGGATCTTGCTAGGTCATGTGGTATGCAGACAAGGATTGATGGTAGACCTCGTGAAGATCGCATTGATAATCAACTTGGAGGCGCCGAGGAATGTGAAATAGCTAGGTGCAACTCTAGGGCATACTAGATACTATAGGAAGTTCATCAAGAGCTATGCCCAGATCACCGTGCCTATGGAGAAATTTTTGAAAAATGATGCTACGTTATGTTGGAATGATGAATGTTAAAAGAGCTTCGATGTGCTAAAAGAAAAAATGGTCACTGTGTTGATCCTAGTCTTCCGAGACTGGAAGAAGATATTTCATGTGCACATGGACGCATCATGTATTGCGCTTGGGGCCATGCTGACACAGGTCGATGAGGGAGAACTATATCATCCTATAACGTTCGCAAGTAGGAAGCTGTCTAAAGCAGAGAAAAAATATTCCACAACGGAGTGCGAAGGATTAGCTATGGTGTATGCGCTCTAGAAGTTCAGGCACTATTGATTGGGCGAACACTTTAAGATGTATACCGATCATTTCACATTGAAGTACCTGGTCAACAAGCCTGTGTTGGGGGGAGGGGGGAATATGTAGGTGGATGCTATTGTTCCAGGAGTACAACTTCAAAGTTATTGTGAAGCCAAGACGACTGAATGTGGGAGTTGATCATCTATCACAAATTGAAACTGGAGAGGAACCTACTAATTTGGAGGAAGGACTTCCTGACACACAGCTCTTTCAAGTGCACATCGTGGAAAATCACTTTGAAGATATTATCCACTTCATGATGAAAGGATAAGCTCCGGAAGTTTACACAAGCCAACAGAAGAAGGAACTAGTAGTGAGCGTGGCAGACTTTTCTATCATTGCAGGGCACTTGTACAAAATAGGCCCAGATGAAATATTGTGACGTTATGCGTCTGACTTTGAACAAAGCAATATCCTCGCTGAGGCTCATGGAGGAGCTACAAGAGGACATTATGCAAGAAAAGAAACAACGCAAAATATTCTATGCGCTAGGTTGTGGTGGCCAACCATGCATAAGGATTCAAAGAATATTGTAGGGCATGTGACTCATGTCAAAGGACTAGCAGGCCATCGTAGAGGGATGAACTACCTCTGATGTTGTAGGTGACGTTACAACCATTCAAGAAATGGGCGATTGACTTTGTGGGTCCAATTCAGGCTCAAGGAAAGAAGATGGGTGCATGGTACATCATCACCGCGACTGAGTACTTGACCAGGTGGGCAGATGCACAACCTGTGAAGGACTATACAGGCATGACAATGGTAAAGTTTATTTTTGAATATGTTGACAAGATTTGGCTGTCCAAGGATCTTGATGAGCGATCGCAGTACACACTTTCTTAATGAAACAATTAGCGCATTGACAAAATAATTTCAGGTGTATCATCAGAAAAGTATGCCTTATCATCCGCACGCTAATGGGACAGTGGAAGCATTCAATAAGATATTGGAGAGCACACTAACGAAGGTCTGCAATGCTCAGAGAAATGACTGGGGTGTGCGCGTAGCGCAATGCTATGGGCCTACAGAACGACTTGCAATAAGCTGATTGGGCAAACGCCTTTCAGACTCATGTATGGCATAGAAGCTACGATGCTAATGGAATACATTGTACCTAGTCTATGCATAGCGGAACTCACAGGAATGGTGGATCGCAGAGCCCTGGAAGAAAGGCTCGTGCAGCTAGCAGAGCTTGAGGAGGACTAATTTCTAGCTAGATTTCATCAACAAGTCAAAAGGAGCGTGAAAAGGCATGGCACAATCGACACATCAAACTACGTACCTTCAAGGTAAATGATCTAGTCTTTTTATATGATACTAAATTTGATAAATTTCCATGGAAATTTAGGATGCATTGGCTAGTGCCATATGTCATCAAGGAGATTACCGATGGTGGAGCAGTTCAACTAGTCAAATTGAATGGAGAACCCTTCCCAGGGAAGGTTAATGACAGCCAATTGAAGCCATACACTAGTGATCTAGCTAGGTGACCATATGAGGGAAGCCCAGTCTTAGCGCTCTAGGCAGCTGAAAGGAAGCGCAGGACTATAAACTACACTGCCCGGGACAAAGAGATGCACAATTAGGAAACTGCGCGAAACAAACAAATGTCACAAAGCCCGCAGAAGCGCACAGGAGCTGCGCTACCAAAGGAAAAACCACACAAGATAGCTAGAAAGTGATTGTTAAAGTCACTGTTCATGATTTGACGATGAAAAAGCAGCCAAAGGGAGTAGGGCGGTGGCATTTAAGTCAGAATTTATGGACCATATCTTTGAAAATCTGCCATCAATCTAGCATTAATGAACCAATTTTGGGAGTAATAGTCAAATTTGAACTTGAAAGTGCCTATAAATTACAGATGGTTGCCCAGCAAAAAGCACTTGGCATTTTTAGAATTGAGTTGTTGAGCTCTCAGGCGCACACGAACCGTGAAAACTTTGAAGTTTGTCTAGCAAGTTTAGTATTTGAGACGTTGCCAAAGGAGACACAGGAGTTGTTGCCTACAAAAGATATGAGCGTTGAAGAAGTGACAGCTGAGGGAGATGTTCCAAAGGTAGCTATGGCAGTAGAGGGAGCTACCACAGATGATGCAATTACAGCAGTGCTCGATTGTTGGCCAGCAAATTGGCACAATGCCATAGACTCGACAGCGGGATCTAGCAAGACTGTCACGCAATGGAAGATGGAAGAAAACAAGCTGAAGATGGAATAGTTGGCCATGAAGAGGAAAAATGAGGCTGATACCAAGGCCAAGGCAAAGTGTGTTGCCGTGCAGCAGTCGGGTGGACAGGAAGGCGAAGAGGAGCACGACTTTGACCAAAGTCAGAAGTCGCCTTCCCCAGAGACCAAGGAAGAAGATGATCAGATGGAGCAGGGAGGAGCGAACCTGGAGATGACTCCATTCCGCACCAAGAAGAGATCTAGAGAAAGTAGGGTCATGGAAGAAGTCCAAGGCTAGCAAGACATCTCTCGACCCAATCACCCTAACAAAGGGGGACATAAATGACATAGGTGATAAGGTGCGAGATGCCACCGCGGAACTACTGTATTAGTTTGAGCAGTAACAGCAATAGTCATTAGGTGCTATACAGACGAGCCTACGCAAGCTGTTGATCCACACATCATAGATACAGACCAGCACGACGTCAACCATCTTAGCGCCTTGCACCTCAGAAACTACAGGGATGTTGTGCAGAAGGGATCCCCAAGCAATAGTGTTGTCGGATGGAGCACTTACAATAGAGACTAAAGCTGATAGACCCACTGTCAGCGCCCTCAAAAGAGTTTGACTCAACCTAGCAATGCTTCCCAATGAGGCGCTTCACCTTTTGCAGGACAGTGTGATCACGGAACTTCAGGCCCGTGAAGAGCGTACATTACATGTGTGTTAGAGCCTAGATCAACCTCAGGCTGAAGGGAGGCAATCCTAGGATAACCACAAACCAAGCTTAACCTGGTAGCTAGCCCTACCAGGTCGGGAGAGGGCTCTCTCCTTGTCAATCTCAGTTGAGATGACTGAATTAAAAATGGATTTTAGGCTAGGTATAGTAGCTCTAGGGTTTTTTGATTGATTTTTGTTGTTTTTTTTGCTGGATCAAATGGAGCAGGCAGCTTTGGGTCTGAGAAATCAAGTCAGGAATGCAGGGTGTTCTATGGGGTGAGATAGGTAGGTGTTTTAGCACTTGAAATTGAGTGAGGTGGTAGGTCTAAGACTAGTGAGGAGCTGAGGAGGGCATGCAAGGATCATGTATCCTCTTCAAACTGTAGAAAACATCAAAAAATAAATGGTTTCCCAAGGCAGAGCATTGTAACCAATGTATTCTACCTATCTATCTTGATATCATTGAGTTAGAAGAATGAATCAGATTGTGGCACACATAACAGATGAGAAAAACTAATAACAGAAGAAGAAACTATGCAAAAACAATTTACCACAAGTATCTCACAAAAATAGCTGCAAATCCTGGTTTATTTCCTTGCCAAACTACTGTAAAGATGTACAATGTAGCTCAGAGCATCCAAGAGAGTCCAACCTTACCAAATGACCAAGAAAACACATAATATAGACATCAAACAACTCATCCTAACCTTCAGGGGTCGAATCCATGAGAAAAGGAGTTCTTTCAACCATATCTAAACTAGGAACAAGAATATAGGCAGTGGAACAGCTTGCCTGTAAAATCATGGACACTGATTCATTTACCCCCAAACCACCTCAAAATGATGAATCTACCCTCTAAGGTCATTTTACAATTACATTTACATAGCATAGCATCATTTACAATCATAAATTCATCCAAAATGAGAGAAAAAGTCAAATTGTAGAAAAGCTAGGCGAAATTTGGATTTTTGAGCAAACTGGCTCTATGCGTAGCGCCACTAGTCAGGTGTGTAGTGCCACTTCTCAGCTAATTTTGGAGGCCTTCCCCTTAGCACAATTGAGCCCAAGATATCTCATTGGAAAGGTCTTCCTGTATAGTTTCTAGAACAGCTTGAATTTGTGCATTTTGAGGTCATTTTCCCCCTCAAAAGTGGAATCTCCCAAGGTTGCTTCCTGTGTGTCCAAAAAGAGGCAGAGAGGTCATTTTTTGATGGTTTTTTGACCTTTAGGTGATCAAGTTTTGCTCCAAAATTGCTAAAACTTTCAGGGATTGATGTTCTCATCATGATGAATCCAAATATACAAACCATTTCTCCAAAAAGTCCTCCAGTCAAAAGCGTAGCGCCACCTAATGCAATTTTCTGTGTTGGAAAATTTCAAATTTTCAAAATGACAAAAACTCACCAAAACTTGCCCAGATTTGGCACAAGGCTCTCTCATTAGTTGCTTTGATGAGATAGTGAAGCTTCAACAAGATTTTCAACTTATCTTGCTCTTTCTTTCTCTTTAAGGCCTTCCTCAACCTAGCCTTAAGCTTCCTGATTCTTATGTTGCATATTTCGTTTCGAGTCATAAAATGATATGACATGTGCCGAAGCATTCTATTGTCCCTATTGGCGTTGTTGATAAGTCCTTCAAGATGAAAGTTTACCCTATCAAACCAAGTTTCTCGGTCATGTTCAAATCTCTTGCTCAATGGGAGTCAAAGAGACAGGGTCCTCTTTGTCATTTTGCCTCTTCAATTTCAACATTTCAAGTTCCATTAGGCTTTGCTTATCCTCCAACTATTTGTTCTCTTTCTTGTTCATCATCTATATCATCCTTGTGCATCTTCTCTTTTCCTTTGCTTTGTTTCTTATGTTTCTCCATGGAACTATCACTAAGTGTCTCTTTCCATTTTTCTCCTTTGGTTTTACAAAATGTGGTTGTATATGGATGTTTATGGATAATAGTGTGGAAATAAGGTGAAGGAATGAAATGGGCAGAGGGTATGAAAGAGGGAGTGTGAAAATGTATGTTGAACAGAGTTTAGGTATGAGTAGGGTTTTAGGGAGAGTGGGTAGGGTTTTGTGATGTGAGTAGGGCTTGTAGGGTTTGGGGAGAATGTATAGGGTTTGGGAATAGTTTAGGGTTTGGGAATTGGGGAAAATGTATGAGGGAATGATGTATGAGGGGATGGGGTTTAGGGAATCACAAATAAATGATAAAGGACAGTAGTAATGAGTGAGCTTTTAAAATATATGAGAATTTAGAGACAATTAGGGTTTGATTTTTTAAGAGACAAAACCACCAAAGGCTGATGCAACAACCTCTTTTCGACAAGAATGATGGTGTACTTACTTGCAAAGAAGAAATTTGGAAGTTTTGAGGTGATTTGAGGAGATTTGGAATAATTTGGAGTGTAGCTTCCAGGTGCGTAGTGCACTCACCCAGGTGTGTAGCGCCGAGTTGGTGCATAGCGCCAGTTTAATTTTACACTACAGGAAAAACTAAGGTGCGTAGCGCCGGACCTTGGTGCGTAGCACCGTTTTGCAAGACACGTTTGGAGGCCTTTCTAGTGTCAAAATTGGGTGCGTGATAGCTCGTTGGAAATCATAGCAAGTCTACTTTCCAAAATATCTTGAATTTTTCAATTTGGAGTTGATTTTCCCTATAAAAAGTCCAATCTCCCAAGACTGGCCAAAATGTGCAGAATGAGGCTACCTAAATGAAGAGTGTTGTTGTAGTCAACGTTTCAAGGTCTTCCTCAACTCAAAATTGAGCTCATGATAGCTCATTGAAAATATCTTTGTGTCTACTTATCAATTGACTCATTAAGCAAATCATTTGGTAATTACATCTAGGAGAAAATTTGATTTTACCAAGGTCACTCCAGAGGTGCAGCAACTCTCCTGAGGCAACTGTATTTTTGACATTTCTCTAAAACCATGACACCTGTGTAAAAAGTGAATGAGGTTTTTCTTCCTTGGCCTTTTGTGGACAAAAACCTCTCTCACGTTTTCCAAATTCATTTTTTATTGCTCAGAAAAAAACCCTAGGAGAGAGAAATGTGTCTTACCTGAGCACAACTGAAGGACAAACAAGGTGTAAAATGACCCATTGGAACCTGAAATGATGATGACAACTCTTTGAATGATGGTACACTTAGGTGAATGGTGACATGGACTGACACTTGGAAAACTTTGGAAGGAGTGAAAACAAATCCTAGACCTAATACCTAGTGACCAAATTTTACTTGAAGACTCACTGAAATGACAAAATTTGACTTTGACACCCTAAGACCACTTTGCAAGAGCATGCTTGATCGCTGGTGGAAGGCTTCAAAGACTGACACTAACAAGGTGATCGGCGAACAGAAGGTCAACAACACCCATCTAACCATGCAGAGAGACTTTGCCCTTAACCTTATCAAAGACATTGCAAACAAGAACTAGTGCATTGCCACAGTCGTGGCTGAGCCATGCAGGACTGTCCCAAAGTTGGGCATTCTCAAGGCTGAGCCAATAGATGTGAGGGTTTGAAATCTTGTTGTTGGAGTGCATGATGCACGAACTAAATTGGAAAAGGTTTAGCTGGAGCTAAACCTCAAAATTGCATAGTTGTAGTTGAAGGCCCAACCTTCGACTCCACCAGAGATCAGAGAGTAGCGTGAGGCTGTTGTGAAAGATGCGATAGCAACAATAGAGAGTGCAGTGAAGGACTGTACCACGCTCTTCAAGCAGTCACTCAAGGTAGTCACCTGCCAGCAAGAAGATCCTACTGTACAGCGGCTGGAAACAAAAGTATGAGCGCTGCAGCAGTGCTACAACGAAGTCAAAGCGACAACACGCACTGTCTCCATCACGCAGAGCTTAGCTAAGCTACATGAGGTCAAGGCATTGAAAGAGAAGGTAGATGCAGCTCAGCACAAGGAAGTCATGCTAAAGGCTAGCTTGAAGCCTTGGTTGGACGAGGCCTACTTGATCATGGCCACTATTGAAGTCAAGTTGGCTAGTCTACAGGAGACTCAGCAGAAGATTAAGTCAGATAGCACAGGGCCAGCAACAGAGCAATTGGTCGAGGAGGTGAAGTAGGCAATAACACAATGCACCGCTGAGGTAGTAGTTGTCCAAGTCGATCTGGGAGGTCTTCGCGACAATATCTTCGTGCCAATAGAGTGACTCGAGGGCGAGTCACCATGTTTGTGTTGGGGACCTATTGGGAAATTGGTCCCCTAAGGGTTAATTTTGGGATTAAAACCACATGTTTTGGGGTAGAAGGCCTGAAGTTTGTATAAAGAAATGTAAAGTCTCTGCATTTTGTGGTCACGGAGCGCGAAGATATCAAGATTCAAAAAGGTTTTTCTGCCCTTATTCTAGATAGGTTGTGTTAGTTTTAGAGATCCGTCCTTGGTCCGTGGACCATGGGATCATATAAAAAGGAGGTCTTAGAGGAGTCCAAGGGAGAAGTCAATGAAGTAGAAGTACTTGATGACTCTGTAAAGAGCTAAGAGCGATAGTCTTAGTGTAGGAAGAGGCTCTGCAGCTGAGTGCCCTATACATGAAGTCTAAATATAGTAACTATCACTGACCATCTAGTCCCCATGCTTGTCCTAGTGGAAGTGGTATATTAGGATCAAACTAAAATTTCATACCACTATATGGATAGTCTAGATAGGTTGTGTCAGTTTTAGAGATCCTCCCTTGGTCTGCTAACCATGGGATTGTATAAAAAGGAGGTCTTAGAGGAGTCCAAGGGAGAAGTCAATGAAGTAGAAGTACTTGATGAGTCTGTAAAGAGCTAAGAGTAAGAGTCTTAGCATAGGAAGAGGCTCTGCAGCTAATTTCACAGAGGCCTAGGGTAGAAGTCCACAACTGAGTGCGTGGACCCCTGCAATTGCGTGTGCAGGCCAGATAGAGTCTCTATTGAGAATCTGAATCATCAATAACGAGAAGTATTCTCAAATTGTTGTGTATTTTTCCTCTATGGATCGGATGCGATTATGTTATGTTAAGTTTTTGGTTTATGTCATAATCCTAATTTGATGCATGAATATATATGTTTCTATCTGTTATATGAATGAAAATAATGATATATGTCTACATGAAGATAATCTTAATTGCATGGTAAAATTTGGTGAACATTTAAGATAATTTAGGAAATTATACAATAACATAGTAGCAAAAGCGCATAAGTACCTGAGCCACTGGCTAGGGTTACGTGAAGGACAGTCGTATACCTTCGCAAGGGTTCTAAGAGATGGAAGAGAAAGTACATCGATAAGCCAAAAGTCTTATCGATCTATGCGAAGGAAGGGTTAAGTTATAAAACCGACATCATGACCATCTCAGGGTGTGAAAACTTGGTTCCTGCATCACCCCATACTGCTTCGGGTGAGACTTTAGTCCGCGCTTTGCGAACTAATGCCGAAAGGACCAGTAGTGTAGGGATTTGCTTGGCTGACTAACACTGAACCTAAGTTAGGGACCATCAAGCTAACAATGGTTTATCAATTCACATACATGAATTACTTTGTATCAATTATGCACTTCATGATCATCATACTTTGTGTGTTCATGGTTGGTCTATGAGGCATTGCCAACCTCTTCTTCCACCATAGTAGTTTCACACATTAGTCCCCTAATAGCTCTATAACATCCTCTACTGGAACTTGTTGAGCTTCTATAGCACCACTCAACTTGGGAATTGTTTTTGACAATGTAACTAGAAGGAGCACCTCTATGGCTTCTCCTCATAGAACATCAACTAGTAGTGACGCTCTGCTCATTCATTTTAACTTCCACTAGATATCAATGGAACACATAGAAACACAAAACTTGGTATTTGCACAGATTATGAGATTTGCGCTCTAACAATGGCCTGAGTAGGTAGGTTATCTATTGCAAGCACTAAAACACTCTACCACATGCAAATACATTCACCATATTAAGATTCTCTTGAGATCATGGTGTCTCCAACCACAACTGTTATGTACTA
Source organism: Pinus taeda (assembly GCA_000404065.3). NCBI lineage: Eukaryota > Viridiplantae > Streptophyta > Pinopsida > Pinales > Pinaceae > Pinus > Pinus taeda. The sequence continues at coordinate 232,259 of APFE030533449.1, read as the reverse complement.
CGTTTGTCTCTCTTTGAACTCTACTTAGTCTCTTCGCACCATTACATATTCTATTTTTGGCCCATAGCCAATTCACGTGGATTTCCTAGATTTCATCAACATTTATTGATCTACAGCTCCTTCTTACTTTGTTGTCCCTCCACCACAGTGTACAGTCTTGATTGAGACTTTACCTTGCCCCTCTCTTAGGGTTTCTCTACTACTCTTCCAACTCATTCAAGGAATATCGATCCACCTTTTTTGTTGCCGCTTATTCTTTGTTAGAGGATTTCTCCATACATGATGGATTAATTATTGAGTTGAGGCTTTTGTGATCCATATCAATGTTGAGAAGATTTTTCGAAGAAATCACATCATGATATATTTGTCGACGTGTTTCGAACCAACAAGTGTGGTTCATCGTCAGGACAAGTTGAAGAATCAGACTAAGGCAACAAATTAAATAAAGAGAGCAGATCATCCAATGGCTATATTGGACCAGGAACGACTATATTTGACTATGAAACGGTTAATTTTGACTAGGAAATTGTACTTGGACCAAGGGATATGGATAGGGAAAGTTAGTTTGGTTAATTTTACTATTAAATTTAATAGTTTATAATAAATCAAGAAGGTTCGCTTAATTGGTAAGTTAGAGTAAATTTAATTTAACCATTCTTTGACTTTTTCTATTAAGTTTGAAGCCTCTTTAATTATATTATATTACTGATTAACTAAATCTTAGTTTTAACTCCATATAATTAAGGAGTATAAAATAATATATATATTATTAATGTTAAAGTTGTATAAATTTAAATTAATCTTATTAATACTAAGGGAATTAATAAGAAAGATTAAAAAGTTAACCTAATAAGGGTCTAACTTAGAGGAAAGGGGAATATCTTATAAAATATATTATTTTAAAGTTATTGAGGCTCTTAAGGTTATATTCAATTAAATTTTTAACTGTTAATATTAATGAGAGTAAACTAAATATTATTAGACTCCTGATGATGTGTATCCGTGATAGTTAGACTGAAATACTTAGTTCCTAGAAATTAATTAACTAAGTATGCTCATTGCATACACCTTTGGAGTTGTGTGAGGTCAACATTGACGCGAGGGGGCAGGGATCATCTTCAAGTACTTAAAGAAACGCTCAGCCAATTGAGGAAAAAAGTGTCATGCCATATTTTTCCCGTTTTCTTCGATCGATTGGCAGTTTGATGAAAAACTTGAATAAAATTGTATTGAAAGGTGCCGTAGATGCACAATCACTCTCATTTGACTTCTGGGGACTTAAGAACTTAAGACATTTAGATCTATCTAGATCTACTAAACAAAAAACATTGCCCAATTCCTTTTATCAGTTATTGCAACTTCAACATGTGGAATTGTGAGGCTACATTAATCTATGCATCCCAATGGATATTTTGGGAGAAATTTCCACACTGGAGAGTATCGACTTAAATGGTTGTGCTCAATTGGAACACTTGCTAAGGGGAATCACCTGTCAGAGGCATTTAAGATACCTGAATATACTAAATACTAATTTAGGAAAATTTCCCTTGAACTAAGAACCATTATGCCAATTAGAACAACTAAGAATAGGGAGCGCAAGCTTGAAAGAGTTACCATGTTTTGTTGCCTATTTAGTGCACTTAAAAGAGCTGATTTTGGTCGAATGCTTAAAATTAAAGTATATCAACACACGTATTGAACATCTCACATGTTTGGAAAGGTTAGAAATATATGGCTCTAAATTGCCCATTTTACCAAAGAGGAGTTGCACTATTGAAACATTTGAAAGTTTTCACTCTATACAATTGTCCAATAGAAAAAATTTCCTGGGATAATAATGTCATGGATGCTTTAACAAATTTTCCTTTGTTATACATGACCATATTTGACATAACCATTCCTACTGGTGCTTGCCCGAGGCTGGAAATTATCGACCGTTCATATAATATTCACCTGAAAAAGGTTGAAGTCTTCCAATCAACCCTTGTAAAATTGAATCTTTAGACTAAGTAAGGATGTGGATGCTTAGTTGGACTAACTAAAATTAGACTAACTAACTAATCTTTGGACTAACCAAGGATTTGGATCCTTAGATTGAATCTTGAACCTTTAGACTAACTAAGGATGTGGATCCTTGTCAAATGCCCTGCAGTGTTAGATTTTTATCTTGTTGTTGTTCTCCTTCTCTATGGCCCAATAGTTCCATCAGAGGCTGCTTTGATTCCACTGCAGTTGAAGTGAGGGCACAACAGATCAGTATGATGGTGCAACACTAGTGTTCTTTGGAGTGGCATTGGTGTATTGTAGGGAGAGTGAGTAAGGGTGCATGCAAGCCTCCAGTATGCATGTGCCAACCTCTTCCAACGCTTTTTTTAGACTATTGTTCCACTTAAGTTAGCTTTTATATTTCAAATATTTTTTATGAATGCATTAATTTATCTACCGTTAGAGCAGGCTATAGAGTCCTACATATGTTAGGTTACTTGCACAAGGAGTTGAGGAGGGTGAAGATCCAAAGGAGGGGTGTGTATGCATGCATGTGACCGTTGTCCTCCACTTGAGATGAACTACATATTGAATTTTATCCTTGCAAGACGGTGTGTTTGTTGCAAATAGAGAAGAAAACAACAAAACATATAATGTTTGAAATGTACTTTTGTTGAGATAGGAATCTACTATCCATAATCAAATTATGTCCATCACTAGAGTAGACTTAGGCACATCATATTTGACAGCAGACCAAACAAGAAATCACATTTTCAAGGATATAATTGTTTTTCCCTTGCATATTTCTAATATAAGAACTTATCCAATTGCTCTATATTTTCCCTTGTGGCAATATCTAGCAAATAGAGAAAAAAACAACAAAACATATATTGTTTGAAACTAAATTTTTGCAGAGATAGGAATCTGCTATCCATAATCAGATGATGGACATGGCTAGATTGGACTAAGTCACATCATATTGGACAATAGATAGAATAGGAAATCACATTTTCATTGATCCAATTGTTCTTCCACTTATCCAATTGGTCTATATTTCCTTTGTGACAAAATCTTGCAAATAGAGCATAAAACAACAAAACATAGTGTTTGAAACTATATATTTGCTGAGATAGGAATTTTATATCCATAATCAGATGATTCCCATCACTATATTAGAGTCATTCACGTCAAAAATTTGACAATAGGCAAAACAAGAAATCACTTTTTTGTTGATATAATTGTTTTTTATGGGTTTGGAAAATTTTCAACCTGAAGGCTTGTGTACCCTACTTGTCTTCGAAATGCAATGTGTTTGTGATTTGATTATAGGAAAGGATGGTACCATGTATTGTAGAGGGGATGAATGGACACCATTCTCAAAATACAATGCAGTGGAGGTTAAAATGGACATAATTGTGATACTGAGGATATAGAAATTAAGACCGAGGAGAATATCAACACTAGTGCACCATCATCTTCTCAGACCAACAATTTCAAAGAAGCGTCCCAATAGATGATTATAATAACATTTGTGAAATATGCAAAGTTTGGGTGCATTGCTATGTTACGATGGACAAGGTTTCTTGCTTACTTATCATCAATTTTGCATTGAACCTCTCTAGTTCAGGTTCCTTCTGGGGATTGACCTGCCCAACTTGTTGCACAAAAAACTTCATCCCATTTATTTTGTTTGACTTACTCCTATTGTTACATCATCTACAACAATATTTAGTTGGACATATGAACAATAACAATGTGGCCAATTGGTCAGCTGTGTTGTTAGGGAGGAAATCAAAATTCAAAATAAGTTATTGGAAAATAAATTCCAATAAGGAAAGTGGGTGTGTGATGGAAGAAATAGATCTCTTGACCTGTCAGGTTGTTCATATTGATATTCAAAAATCTTAGACGAGGAAGAATTTGTAGTAGATGGGTGTTAATGCATTAAGTTACCAAAATTATTGCATGATTTGCATAAATTTTTTGTTCAAACCTCAAACCAAACCTCAATTTTTTCCGATTAAATTCATAGCCAAGTTCAAAATTGTCTTTAGATTTAGATTTGTATGTGAGGTTCAACAAACCTGAACCGAATTTCCAACTTGAAGATTCAAGTTAAACAAAACCGAATTTCAAACCTGAAGATTCAAGTTCAACAAAACCCTATGAATGAGATTGTGATATAATATGACTCGACAAAATCTTCAAACTGCATCAACACAATCATACATCTAAGTCTTATGTTGAAAGTTCTATGTATGGTGGAGTGATGTCCACAAGGTTTTTTTCCAAGTCTGAATCATCCTAAATCATTGAACATTTGATTAGAGCTCCAAATCTATGGTAATTGTGATTCATTTATCACCAAACTCTAGCAATCAGAACTGCAATTTTCCATATCACACGATTCCAACACCGAGAGGATGTTTTTGCCATGAGATGAGATATGGCTCTAGAGACATGTTCATATTGGCACCTAGTGGACCAACTTACCTAAGTGTCTGGTATGTTTCATACATTTAGGGATAGGGACAAGTCCTAAGAAAATATGGCAAAACCCTAGTCTTGATGTTTTAGTTGAAAGATTGTGTCCATGTGATCTGCCCCATTTGACGTCTTCACTGAAGGATTACTTCCATGTGGTCCTTCCCATTTAAGGATGATGAGGCTGGATGCAAGTTTAGCATATCACCCCTCAGACCTAGTAAATCATTCTACTCCGCAGTGCAGCCCATGGCACCGATTTCTCCAACCATTTCTAACCAAAATTACTAATAATTAAACTACTGGTGTGTGACTTCCTATAGCTAATAGTTAGTTTAGAATATTTTAAGATTCATCAATTTCCATAAAATAAATTAGCTTCTTTGAAATTGAAAAGATTGAATTTTATGCACATATTGCAAACCCTAATATTTAGCAAGAAGAACAAAGGTGTGAAATGAACGTGATGCATCTACTCGCATTTATTCATTCCTAGCACAATTTATCCATTTCTTGCTCTCCCCTCCAAAATAATTAAGTATAATTGGCTGTCAAAACATAAATGCAATGGAATGAATACACAAAATCTTGAGTGAACATGGTAGTTTCATAACAGATAAATCAAGAATACAAACCCATTTCGATTCAAGTTTTCATATTACACATATTACATAATATACATAAAATAAGGGGCATTGAGCCGATATCGAACCCTAGCGGACAACCTGATTAAGATCAAGCTTGTTCGCAATAAATAACGATGTCCAGAGAGTCACCAAATAAATAAAATAGTGATGTCATTAAAATTTCTTATAGGCATTGGAGACCTGGAGCTTGAATAGAATTAATCGTCCCTTTCTGAAGCCACCACAGGAGGAGAAAGGTTTCATACCATTATGGCCACATGTAGCACAACCCTCATTGCCATCGAACCAACGCTTGCAGATACAAGGAATCCTCCTGTAGCCATTGCAGGTGGGGCATTGGGGCATGGGCATGGCCCCTCCTCCCATCATACTCTTCTTGTGATATGCTTCCTCCATGAGGGATTTGAACATCCATTCTCTAGCTATCATTCATATTCTTGATGCCATATACAACACCATTACAACTGGAGACATGGTGCTTCTTCCGCAGTTTTCTGCCTCTCCATTAACTCAAAATAGCTGGAGACATGGTGATTCTTCCGCAGTTCTCTACCTCTCCATTAACTCAAAACATAAATGCTTCCCATTCCTCGTCTTTTCGTATCTTCAAATGACCTTTCACCCACAATCTAATAAATTATTGGTAGGTCTGCACAGGTTTTCATTGAGTCTAGTACGATGGGTTCATAAATATCCGCTAAGGCAATGGATTGTCACTGATCACAAACCAAAACTCACCCAAATTTCTTCCAAACATGTTAAAATATAATTGGGTTTAAGGGAAAAAATAAAGTGGTGGGGCAAACAGTGTTTTCTCACCCAATCTCACAAAGACAACGTCTTTCGACATAATTAATGAATTTTATTATTACGCCGTAAGGCGTTCCTCTGGGAAGAACTCCCCTCCAGTGCCACATTGTACCTTCCTGCGCCATTGATTTCGTTGTTAGACGATGGAATTAATATTCACCGTTTGATTCGAAGTGTTCGATTCATTATCCCTCCCGCGCATCGCATCTGGCCCTGGCATCGCATCTGGCATCTGGCAAGCATGCGCTGCACTCCGAATCCTCCTCATGCTTTCATTTTCTCCTCCTCATGCTTTTGTATCGTTTGATATCCTCCTTCATGCTTTCATTTTCTAGCGTAAGGAGCCTCAAGGCACTCGAGATATTGACTACCCGCTGTTCGCCGGTTCAATTCCCAAACGAAATGCAGACCCTCCGCCGCTGAATTTCCAAGGATTTCAGCAACAAATTATCATGCAGGCGCCCTGTCAAAGGTACAACTTTTTTACAGCTCGTTTGAGATCCAGTTTTGGGGTTCTGTTCTTTTGTTGTTGGGCTGAAATTGGGTTTACTCAGTGTTACGTTATTCAGTGGTGTGGGCATATTCTCGGTTTTGTTAATTGAGTGATGCGAATCCTATCTAATTTCTGTAGAAATTATAATTTTCGTTTTCCTGGTGGTTCACGGCGTCTAGCACATTGTCTGTGAATTTCGGGGTTTTTGCAAATTTCATTATTATTTAAATTCAGGGTTTTGTTGTAACTGGGGTTCAATTTTGGCTGTAATTGATCTGGTGTTTATCCAAATGCACATGGAATTGCCAGCCATAACCAAACTTCACGAATATCTTCATAACTTTGAACGGAAGCCTGTCGATAGTAGCTCTGTTAAAATAAGGTTTCCGCTTGATGGTGGACTTGGGGGTGAATGGAAGGATTCAAAAGTGTCTAGGTCATGACGAAGATGCCATTTTTCACCGTAGATTATAAATCCTGGCACAACTTCTATGAAGAGGAATTACTTTCTTTCTTTTCTTGTTCTCTTGGTGTGTCTCTTTATTCCAAAATTGGACATTATTGCAGTCTGTCGCTAGATGGGGTATCCAGTGATAATCAAGTTTCTGCAACAAAATGCTGCTTAGGTTGGAGAAATTTTTTAAAGCAATGGTAGCAGGGGTCTGGTCTGATGATCCTACCATGTAGTTAGAAGCATCAACTCAATTCAGGAAGCTTCTCTCTATTGGTAATAGTCATGAGTATATGTATATTTATTACCATATTCTTTTGCCTTTAGGAAATGGCCATCTGAAAAAATATATGTGACAGAATGCAATCCTCCAATTGAGGAAGTTATCGCTGTGGGTGTGGTCCAACCAGCTGAAACTCTTGGAATCTCTAACAACAGTAAGTACATTGCATCATCCAGCTTGGTCAAAGGGGCTTATTCCCTTTCCTGATCTGAAATATCTGAACCATGTCTTTCACCCTCCCAAACTGTTCCATAAAGGATCCCGTCAACAGGCCCTTCCAAAACCACACATCACCAACAAAATTTCAGGAGGAAAAAACGCAATTCCAGATCCATATTGGTGAAAAGATAATACAATGTAATGCTTCCTATGGGAATTTGTCAACACCCTGAAAGTCAGTGGAGGCGGAAGTAAGACGAGATACCTTTCTTCCTATGGCCACTTGCCAAAGCCCTGGGAGAGTCAGTGGAGGTGAAAGAAAGGCGAGAAGGCAATAAAAAAGCTTCTAGAAAAGCTTTACAGGGAGTCTTGGTGGGGATAAGGCATAGGAATCGCTGTAGCGGGGCCCATGAAGCTATGAGAATTGCTGTAGTGAATAAGCTATTGCTAAAGCCAGCAAGCCAAAAAGATTCGCTAGCAAAGGAAATATGGAGCTGTAGTTAAGATTCTATTTGTAAGGCTAGTAAAAATCCACTAGCAAGAAAGTCTGCAAGGGTGTGGAGCAGAGAGAGGGCTTGTGAAAACATAGCTCCTGAGCCAGCCTGTGGACGTAGGCCAGAACAGTTCCTAAAACATGAAGGAAAACCCAATGCATAGGCTGTTGAGTATCCGAGTTTGTGTTACTAACATAATCTATATGAAATTTTTGTTATTGCTTCTCCTTGGGGAATTGTTCTCCATCTCTGTGTGCAGTTGGAATAAATGTTTTCTTCTCTTAGTGTATGTTCATTTATGTTCTTAATTTCTGCACCATTTTTCTGTTGAGTATCTGAGCTTTTGTAAGAAACATAATGTATATGGTAGATTCCAACTTCTATCACTCTATCTTCCCGGAACAGATTCCAACTGCTATTACTATCTCCCCTCTGCCTCTGCCTCTGCCTCTGCCTTTAAAGTAGATTCCAACGGTTCCTCTCCACCTCGCCCCAAAAACTGCAACATGGTTGACACCGCCTTGCCCTAAAGACAGGCAACATGGGTGGCATTGAACATCATCACTCATATTGCTTTATATCACAGGTTTGCCAATAAACTACCCACAATAGCATATATGAATTTTTTATTATTTCTTCTCATGGCATTTTTCTCCATCTCTATGTACAGTTGACATGGATGTTTTTTTCTCTTACCGTATGTTATTTCTTGTTCTAAACTCCAGACTACAGTAGCCTGTCTTTTTTATTCAATTATGAATGGCAATCTGTTGGTTTCCAGTTAAACGACCTTCCCTTCATTCGTATGTCATTCTACGACAAACCCATTGATGATTTTAAAGAAATGGTAGCACGGGTCTGGTCTGATGATCCTACCATGCAGTTAGAAGCATCAACTCATTTCAGGAAGCTTCTCTCTATTGGTAATAGTCTTGAGTATATGTATCTTTATTAACATATTTTTTTGTCTTTAGGAAATGGCCTAGTAGAAAAATATATGTGACAGAACGCAGTCCTCCAATTGAGGAAGTTATCGCTGCGGGTGTGGTTCCTCGACTTGTAGAGTTTCTTGCAAGGGATGATTTCCCTCAGCTTCAGGTATGATATTTTTTTCACTTGAGATTCTAAGTATTGAATTGACATTATATTGTGGTAATATAATATCGTTTTAATTTTGTCATATTATAGTTTGAGGCAGCCTGGGCTTTAACAAATCTTGTGTCAGAACCTCAGAGCATACCAGAGTTGTAATTGATCATGGAGCTGTGCCCAAGTTTGTGTAATTTCTTAGTGTTGCCAGTGATGATGTTAGAGAACAGGTTGCATTTTGGACCTTTCCATCCATTTATGTTACTCAATTGACATTAGTTGCATTTACAAGTTTTCTTCCTTGTATTCTTATGTCGCCGGCCTTGATTTATCTTGAATACAGGTTGCCGAGTACCTGTTCAGGACAGGCTCCTGTGTTCAGCTTCACAAATCATATTATCCACTGTGTCAATGAATTTTTGCCACCAGATATTCTGATGGAGAAGATCCCTTATATTTAATTGTGGCAGAAATGAATAAGAAAAACAAGGCTGAAAATTTCAAGAACGCTTTTGAGATCAAGCCTCTAAACCTTAATCTTAAAGCAGGTGAAGCAGGGTATGGTCCTTTCACTCGGCGTTGGACTCAATCTCAAAATTATTATGATACAAAGGCAAAGGTTGCTGAAGAAAACACTGATGCGAACAAAGAGGCAGATGCAGCCAAAATAGAGGAAGCCATAGCAAATAGAAACTGCTGAGGATGATGGAAAGCTTGTCGACATTGATGCTCCTGCATAATGCTCCTGTATCAGAAGATGCAAAGGTGTATTCTTTGCATGATTTTGAACTCCCAATTTCACTTGCTGGACTGCAGAAGTATGGGGGTGCTCAAGGGGCCCCTTTAGCTTTTATGGCTAGAAAGCAGAAGATTGAGTCAACTTGTGGAGTGCAAGTTCCTAGCAATGATGGAAGGAGGCATAGTCTGACATTAACTGTGAATGATTACAAGCGTGGAAGAGGCCTGCTGTCCACATACCTACCTATCCACATACCTATTTATTTTCAATAAATTTGAAGAAATGCATGTTTTTGCTTTAATAATATGTATACTCCTGAATTTTCTGAACTGTCGTTTTGTGGGCCAAATGTTTTTTGTATTGTATGGTATCCACATTTGAATTCAGATTCTATCTTGATAACTATTATTTCTTAGTATGTTTTTATGAATATATTGCATTGTAAGTGTTCTTTCTCTTCTTACATTGGACAAGAGAATACGGCTGTCTTTGACAATGTGAAGTTGTTGAAGATGCAAAAATTCCCTTTCTTTACATGAGCCAACTTGACCTTCAATAGAAACGTTGCTGAACACAATGAGAAGTTTCATGTTTCTTTAGAGAGCATCCCGAAGGCTTGTGTAATTCCTGCATTGTTTTGGTTGATGCCTTGCTGAGGAATCATTGAGACTCATCATGGTTTTGTGGTCCAATCAGAACCTATTCAATACTCACCTTCATTGACTATATACCCTGTCAAAACTCTCAAGCCAGTAAGGCTCGGGCACAATGTTAGTTCCTCAATACGGTGATCAAAGTCTGTCATCAACATTACAATTGTCTTCACGCATCCTTTTTCTAAATGAATCTATATTACATGTGCTTGAAGAACTAGCTTTGAAGTCTCTATCTCCGGCAATGTTCAGGTCTAAGTTCATGTAGGCAATTCTATGTTGAAATTATACTTACATACCAGAATCTTATATTGGCGGAAGACCGTTACTCAAATGTCTACCAAAAAGAGCACCCATTCTGACACACCACCTATGCAGAGGAAGAAGCCTCAAAAGTGTTTGGGCTCCTTTTCTCTATCATGGCTGGGGAAGTAGCCAAGAGTAAATATCTTTGCAAGCATGAAGTCCAATAAAAATAATGTATAAGACATATTTGACAACCAACAATTGCATCTAAAATGCAAAATATGTTCCCGACCTTTCAGAAAATGTGGAGTCCAGCAGAATGTGAGGCTAGCACTATCATCGAAATTCAAACCAGATATGAATCTTTCAGTCTTACGATATTATGGGACAATAACATCACTGATATATGAACTATATATCAAGATTTCAATCCTAAAATATAAGTGTTGGATGCTTCACTGCAAAGCCTAGAAGCCTTCTTTCAAATGTAACAACTGGATGATGCACAGAAGTTGATGCTGATAGAAGTCCGTATGGAGCGACCAACCCTTAACATGGTGGTGGGCTCTTGTACGAGAAGTCTTCTTTCAAATATAATAACTGAATGATGCACATAAGTTGATGCTAAAAGACGTTAGTATGGAGCGACCAACCCTTAACATGGCGGTGGCAGTGGGCTCTTGTATGAGACTTAGTCAACTCAAATTCACCTCCTACACAAACTTTGATATGCTTCAAGCAAGAAATGCAAGATAGGTTATACTTGAAGGGGAAAGCAGAGGAAATCATGAAGCAATGGATTCACGTAAGGCAAGTACCTGGTCAAAGGCATCAAACAATATTTTTGATGGCTTCAAGTCCATGTTGATGAACTTGGAAGTTCCTCGACACACTTCTCATAGGACTCTCAACCAAAATATCCAAAGAAAAATGGACTTGCTTAGTATAAATGCTTTGGAGAATGCTTTACAAGTAGCTTTCGAGTTTGAGGCCAAAGCTTCAGAAGAAAATGTACTAAGCCTCTACCAACTAAAACAAGTTTCTCGAAGCCTTATCTTTTAGAACTGTCTCTATTAGTAACTCAGAGAAGCCTTTAAATCAGGGAAATGACAAAGGTAAGAAAAAGTATAGTAGTTATCATAAATATGCATGCATGATAACTACCGTGTATTGCTCAAAAACCTTGAATAACATAGAACCAGTGTTATTGGAACCAGACCGGAACTGGTGAAATCAGCCGGTTTGATCTTTTTGACACCCAAACGGGTCTGGTTTGAGGTCTGGAACCGGAAATGGCCAGTTTGGTATTGCATTGGCTGGTTAGGTACCAAACTAGCCAATTCTGCACAATTTGATTAAGGATGTTCCAAACGTAACTATTTTTGGTAGCCTAGTATTCAAGCCTATGGCTTTAGTATTGCTTATGCAATTCATAACATTACCATGAAATGACTTTGGATGTTTGAGAGTAGTTCTGACCTCATTGAATTTCATATGGAGAAAGTAAAATTTTGGATCTCACTCAAAATATAATAGACTTGACAACCTTTTTCAGTATTTCAAGATTGTGGGGATTGCCACATTTCCATTGGCTTTCATTATGTATGAGGGTATGAACTAGTAATTAATCAAGAACACTAAGCTCTCTATGTACCTTAATGTTAGTGACATTGGTTGATGAACTCTTCTCTTAGAACCCTACTAAAAATGTACCCATCACTGAAACAAAATCTTGACTTGAGATGCTACTTTTTTTGCTATCTTATTTTAATGCTTAGAGGGTGATATTGATCATGGAGATCCTAATATAGAGAATGATTTTGATTATATGTAGGTATTTGTTGTAGCATGTTTTTTTTTTTTTTTTTGATGCTAACGGTCATCTGGACCCTATTTGTTGATGTTTTTTCGGTTTAGAGATGGATTGTACTACCCTGTTTGTTGATGTTTTTTCGGTTTAGAGATGGATTGTACTTGATGCCATTTTTGTTATATGCTTCTATAGGACTTACATAATGCAAGGGCCACACAATTTCCACTGAAGCATCAACTTGGGTTAGCCTCTATATTTTGGATGATTACACAATAGATAAAATTGGCCAGCACTTATCAAAAATTCCATCTAGCCAGATAGTCGATGCTCAATCCTACTTTATATTTTCTAAGCAAAACCAATAACTCCACGAGGATAACATGATCCCTATTTAGCAAATACACTGGCTGCCCGCTCAAATGGTTGGTACCTATAATCATAGCCCTGTATGGATAAAAACTGATGACTGCGACTTACGTTGGCTCTATACATTGATGACAGTTTCTTTAGCTTTGCCAACAATCATTGTACTCTAGTATAGACTAAATGGACACTGGAATTTCCATTATCCAGAAGATGGAATCTTACCCAAGGCATTTACAAAAGTTGTTGCCAACCCACAACTGGTTGAAAATAATCTCCATCATCATAACAAACAACAAACTTTATGCCCATAATATGCACAAATGGTAACACATGACACATCTCCCAAACCAATGGAGTCCAACTAAAGTCTAATCTGAGATGCTCCATTCTCAACACTTTATACATAAAAAAACTTGTCTGTAATTGGCCTCTCTTTGCACTTTTTGGGGCAATTGCTAGTTATATTAAGTTACTTGAAAAATCAGTCTCCTACAATGTATTTTAGGTATCAGAGGAGGGAAACGGTTATTTCCATTGATTGAGGAATCATTTAGGCAATTTCAGTCTTATAGAAAAGATTTGTGTTGGTTCAGCCTGGGCCCGAAACTTTTTCATTGTCATGTAATTAATGAATGCATTAGGTTGACCATAACAAAATATCCATTTTCAGAATACACATTATCGTTCACCCTTGCTTTCAACAATGCCCATTCACATGTCGCTATTCTTCCCCATTCTATGCCTTACGGCGTTTCCTTTGCAACATAAAATGCAAATGCTAGTTTTAAATTTTTGGCGCAAATTAAAGATCAATTAATTTTATCTACTAATAATTGACTTAGACCTTCTTCATGGGCACTACTGGTCGGATAGATAAAGACAAAATTCTTCTCACAAATAAAAAAATTAATGAAATTTACCTACGAATTGACTTAGACCTTACAAATTAATGAGTTTTATCTGTGAATTGAGTTAGTTCTTCCTTAACATTATCGCCGGACAGAGTAAGGTGCGCTTATCATTGGATAGAGTCCACATGTAAATATAAATATTTGCTCACAAATTAAAACTTAATGAATTTTTTTTAACATTTTGACTTAGTCCTTAAAAATTAATGAATTTTAGATAGGAATTTTGCCTATGGTTATAGGTAGGGTCCCAAACGAAGGGATGCTAGTATTGCGAAGTGTAGTTTCTTGGCACTGAATTTTGTCTACGAATTGATTTAGTCCTTAAAAATTGAAGAATTTTATCTACGAATTGAGTTAGTCCTTCCAAAACACTTATCTATTGGACAGAGTAAATTGCACTTGCCGCTGAAGACAAAAAGTTGGACAGCCGCCGTCCGGTTGCCGGCAAAAACAAAACAGAAAAACTACCCTTTTTTGGTTGTTGTCAAGAGTACAAAGTTTTGAACTGTTTTAGAAAGGAAAGAATGTAAATGAGAAATCTTAATATGAATACATAATATGATTCCTCAATACAAATTTGGGATCCTCAGTATAAATTTTGTTAGAACATTAATCATGACGGCGCTAATGGCACGGCCCACTGTTCCCACGTCAGCAAGTTTAATGTGAGTCCACAGGAGTCTGAAAGACATCAATTCAAGTCGGCAGAGATCATTATTGATTTTCCTACGTATGTATCTATAAATAATGATATTTAGTAATGAAATAATCAAGCTCTTTCATAGAGCCTTCGTTTTCTGTCATGGTATCAGAGCCATAGTCCAGGAGCGCTCTATAATGTGAAGGTCTCAGGGAGCAAGATTCGATCTGTGTGTGAAGAGTGGTGGATTGTGTGCCACCTGGGAGCTTTGTGAAGTTGTTTGTTGCAGTGCATTGGACGGAGAGCGTTGGTCATTCTTGGATCCCTTAAAGAAATTGTTGGATGAGCCATGGTGGATCAGAGGAGCTGATTGGAGTAGCCGCCAGGGTAAAGTGTGAGAAGTAGCTGAAGAATTCAAAAAAAAATCAGTCTCTATGCTGGGTTGGGATCTACTGCATGCTACACTGAGATCTACTGAAGTACCATTGGCCCGTATCTTCATGTCAGTAGCAAATTCAAGGGTATGAAAACTTTTGTGTTTAGATTTGTGGGTAGAACCACCATCCGATTACGGGCGGCCTATCCCTATTTTTTTTAATTGTGGTTGTGTGTTTGTGGCTTCATATCTGTTGGGGGTGAAGCCATTTTCTCTAATTTGGTTTATCAAAGCTAGTGTTGCTGCAGCTGCCATCGTGAACCAGAGGATTGAGATCTATGAGGCTTTGCTGTGTTGGTGTCTTGTGCCTGCTATCCATAATCTTTTCTGGTGTAGAGGCTGGTGGTGACGTGAGCTGACTTGAGCGGTGGTAGAGAGATCATGTGCCACATGCAATGTGTTGGAGCGAAGGGAATTTAATGACACATTTTTTTGTTGGTTTGTGTAACGATCAACGTGGTTGGAAAGTTGCGTTTCACCTGTGCAGAGAAGTTGGCAGCAAACTGTAAGAACCTGTGAAGCAGTGAAGAGTTGATGGGAAGAGGCTTGGTGCAGGCCCAAGCCTGAGGATGTGAAAGAGTTGTTGCCACTGTTGCCGCTGATGGTTCCGTGGTAATTGGTGGTGGTTTGGTTGTCGCTGTATGTTGGAGGAGTCTCGGCTGTAGAAGAGCTTGGCACCGTAGCATGGATCTGTTAAAGCTAATGTGTTGAGCATTGTGTATGTTGTGTGAGGACGCATTAGAGCATTGAGATGTGTGCCAAGGAGGAGAGTGGTTCTTCATCGCTGATCGTAGAAGAACAGTGTGAAAACACTAACTGTTGAAGTGTGAAGTTGTGGGATCTATTCACTAACCATTGATGTCCAACGTACCCACTCTCTTTCAAAATAAAGATTCATTGTTGAAGAATCGCAACAGTCAAAGGAGCTCGAGCCGCCTAGGAGGCCATCTCAAAATTGTCTTGCGTGAAGGGTGACGAGCGCAGCGAGGCCGAGGAGTGTGGAGTTGTTACCTATGTGGAATAGATCTATGGGAAACATGCATGAGTCGAGTGTATGCGCGTATGTGGAGCGTTCATGAGGAGCGTTGAACTGTTGGTCGAGGTAATATGTGTAAAAGTGGATCGATCTCAGCTGATCGACTAAGCATGGAGCTGCAGCCTATGATTGGTGCATGTGTAGCAGAGTGAGAATTGGTGCTCCATTTCAGAGTGAGTAGAAACTTCTTTGTGCCTATGTCCAATTTGAAGCCGAGTTTGTCAGTGCTCAATCCCGAGAGGAGAAGATAAGGGTTAAATATTGTTTGTTTAACGCTGTGGCTACCACCGTGAGTGGAGAGGCCTGGTGGAAGGTCACTGGTCTGATTGGAGTACAATGCATGAGATAATGTTGTACACTGATCTTTTTGATGATGCATTTTTAGAGAGCCCATATGTAAGTACTTTTGTGCTGGGTTATTATGTAAGTACTTTTGTGCTTCGTTATATTTTTGGTTATATTTTTTATTTAGGTAGTATTTTTTGTGTAAAGAATTATTTGATAAATATAATGGTTTTATTGATGAGCAGTCTATTTTACATGATCTTGCAATCACTCAGAGTAAAATTTCTTTCTCCAAGAACCCAATTGTTAGAAATTTGATTGGATTCACTTTTAAGATGGATGCGACACTGGAGGATACTACCATGGATGTTGTTCAAAGGCCTCTCCTGATAGAAGATGAGTGCAATTTGGTGGCACCTCATGGATAGTGGGTAGAGAATGAATTGGATTACCTTCTTTGGGATGTTTCCCTGCATCCCAATCCAGAAGAGGTTATTGATGTTAAGTACATAATAAAGGAGCAAAGGAAGTTCATAAGGAAAGCCAGAAAGGTGAATATGAAACAGTACCAGCAAATGAATAAACATGGACCCTTTAGCAAGAAGGAAAAAATGAAATGTTTTATTGTAAACCTAATTAAGACTTAAACTAGAAAAAAAGTTAAAGTTTAGATCTCCGTAATTAAAGAGAGGTATTAAACATTGATCACAATGGCACCAACGATGCCACCCACGTCATCAAGTTTAATGTGAGTCTACAGTAGTGAGTAAGACATCATTTCAAGTCGACGGAGATAATTATTGATTCTCCTGTGTATGTATCTATTATTGATATTTAGTAATGAAATGATAAGATCTTCGAGAGAGTCTTCAGTGTTTCTATCAAATTTTTACCAAAAAAGAAATCAGATTTGTTTATGGAGCTTATCACGGGACCATATCAACTTGCAAAAAACTGTCGCGGTTGTTCCGTTCCGGCCAACATGAAACAGAGAATTTATTTTCCTAGCATAGTATCATGGACCAACGCAATTACATTAAAAATATTATCTACTATTTGTTTTTTAGCAACAGTTGAGGAAGATCACGTTTCATACGCCTCTCCTTATTGGAAATCATCACATTAATTATAAATTTCCATGGGATGGAGAGTAATTAAAATGGCAGCATATTTTTCATTTACATCGTCAATGATGAAATTCCCACATAACATAACTTCCTTCCTTGTATGTGTAAATTCATATTTAAATTATAAAATTTACATAACATCATTGAAAATTTACTAGGACATTTATTGATGGTAATTTATAAATATTAGGAAAGATTTTTTAAATATAACTAATTATTTCGGCAGAGTTGTTTAAATTTAACGAGTTAGTTAATGTGAGTTTTAGTTTAGTCTTATTTTAGGTAAAGTCGAATTTAGAATGTGTGCAGGTTGAAGTTATTTTGAGTGAGTTTCTAGTCAAAAAAATATAAATAACCATCACCCCATTTATTGTAATCATGTATGACTCCTGTTATTGTTTGTGTGTGAAATTTTATGTCTTTCCTCTTTTTCCTTTCAACAAATTGGTATCAAAGTCGAAGAAGAAATACTAAATCCGTGGAGCCGGCAGAGCCAACAAGTAGAAGTCAATTAAAAAAGTCGACGGTTCTTTTTAAGAAGTGTTTTTTTTTAAGAAGTGTCGCATAGTTAAGGTGTAGAAGTGTCGCATAGTTAAGGTCCGACCATCGCATGTTTAAAGAGTAAAATATGTGATTACCATCCCTTTTGGAAAAGTGTTTAAGAAAGATTTATAAAAGAGTTTAAAAAAAATTAATAAAACCATATAAAGGGTTTATTAAAGTCTTTTTTAAATGTTTTTGAAAAAGGTGCTTTAATAAATTAAAAAAGGTTTTGAAAAAGTTATAAATTGGTTTTGAAAATAAAAAGTTTTTTTTAAAAGGAGGATTTTATTATTTGGAGAAGGTTTTCTTAAGATGGCCTTATCAAGTTTATAGTCGTAGTTTTTATCATTTACAGAGAAGAATTATGACACGTGGACCATTAAGATGGGGACCACATTAAAGGCTCATGATGTTTGGTATTATGTCAAATTTGGATTTCCAGAATCTAAGGATGAAAAAGAAGAACAAGTCCTCACTAATGCAGAGAGAGAACAATGGAGAAAATACGAGAAGAAGAATGCACAAACGTGGCTACTTATCCGATAAGGAGTTGACCAAGAAGTGTTCCAAAAGATTATGACCACATCATCAATAAATACAACGTGGGAGACTTTGGAGACGAGCTATAAAGGTATGGCCAAAGTCAATATTTTTAAGTTGTAGAATACTAGGAGAGCTTTTGAAACTATGCAGATGAAGGAAACAAATGATATCGATTCATTCATGAGTCGAGTTTTGATTGTCATAAGTTAGTTAAAAATTTATCATGATGACATTAAAGATCAAACAGTGCTTGAGAAGGTCCTTACATATTTTTTTACTAAGTTTGATGTTGTAGTAGCAACTATTGAAAAAGCCAAGGATTTGACAATGTTGACAATTTATGAGTTGATGGGATCACTTCTATCGCATGAGGCAAAGATACAAAAAAAATAAGGATTCCACCTTAGAAATAACTTCGAAAAGTGAGGTTTATATTTCAAGAGACTGAGGTCGAGGCAGAGGTAGACCAAGAGGCAAAAGACCGAGTGGTCAAAGAGATGGTAGAGAAGAGCAAGAACAAGCAAGTGGAAGAAACAAAAAAAACTTCAACAATAATAAAAGAGTTGATAAATAAAAGGTGAGATGCTATTATTGCAATAAATTTGGTCACTATGCCTGTGATTGCAGGAAGAGGATAACTGATCAAGGAAAGTAGAGAGCTAATGTCACTACAGAAAATACTAACTCCATGTTCCTGGCTTGTCATACCATGCATGAACCTTCTAATAAAGTGTGGCTATTAGACAACGGTTGTAGTAATTGCATGACAGGTAACAAGAATCTAGTTACAAATCTGGATAAATTTGTGAAGGCAGAGGTAAAGTTAGGCACTGACAAGACTGTGGATGTAGATGGAAAAGGAATGGCCAACAATCTAATTAAACAGGGTGAGCCGAAGACAATTTCATAGGTATATTATGTCCTTGGTCTCAAACATAATATGATAAATGTTGGTCAATTAATGCAGAAAGGATACAAGGTCATTTTTCAAGGATAAGAGCGTGTTATATATGACAAACCTCCAAGCAAAAAACTCATAGCTAAGGTGTAGATGATTGGGAACAAACTCTTTCCTCTAATCATGAATTACAGTGACTAGGTCAGTTATTTTATGGTTGCATGTTCTAATGATTACTAGTTAGGAAACTTTCGGTTTGGACATTTGCATTTCTCTGATTTAATATTATTATAGCCAAAAAGGATGGTTAGAGGGTTACCTCCCATTAAACAACCTTTTATCACTTGTGATTGTTGCATCTTGGGAAAGAAAAACCATGAAAATTTTCCGAAATGAGTTGTTCATAGAGAAAAGCGACCACTAGAGATGGTTCATACGTACTTGTGTGGACCTATGTAGACACAGGCGATTGGTGGAAGTTGTTACCTCCTCACTTTTATTGATGATTTCAACAGAAAGACTTGGGTTTATTTCCTGAAGCAGAAGTCTGAAACTTTTGCAAAGTTTAAAGAATTCAAAGTTTTAGCAGAGAACCCGAGTGAACGCCAGATCAAGGTATTGAGAGAAGATCATGGTGGAGAATATGATTCGAAGGCATTCCATGCTTACAACAAACAACATGGAATTAGAAGGAAGTTTACAACTAGATGCACACTGCAACAAAATGGTGTTGCAGAGAGAAAAAAAAAAGCATAACAATTATAAACGTGGTAAGGAACATGTTGAAAGGAAGAAATTTGTCTAATGAATATTGGGCAAAAACAATTGCATGCATTGTTTATGTGATAAACATGTCTCCTACAAAGAGTGTGATGAACAATGCGCCAAAAGAAGCATGGTTAGCTATGTCTTGCAGAGTATCTCATCTTAGAGTGTTTGGATGTGTAGCTTATGCACATGTACCTAAGAAGCTAAGAGGAAAGTTGGATGATAAAAGTGAAAATTGCATATTTATTGGTTATAGTGATCAATCAAAATCTTACAAATTGTATAAACTATCACCTAGAAGACTATAATCGATAGAGATTATGTGTTCAAAGAACAAGAGACATGGAATGGGAGTGTAGACAAAACAGTTGAAGTAAGAGTACCACTGATGGAAGAAGAGGATGTAGTAGAAAAAGAGCGGTAAGAATTCCAAGATAAGACACCAAACATAATCATGCCAACGAGGACTCCAAGATATTCTGAACAACATGGACCTTCAAGAAGATCAACAGATCAAAATTCTCCTAGTAATTAGTCAGGTGATGAATCAACCAATTGTAAGAGAAAAATGAGAAGTCTATAAGATATTTATGATGATTTGGATGTTAGTTCAAATTTTGCATTGTTTTCATTTCACCCTTCATCATTTGGAGAAGCTATTAAGGATGAAAATTGGGTACAAGCTATGGATGAAGAAATATAAGTTATTGAAAAGAATGATACTTGGGATTTGGTTGATTTTCCAAGGGATAAAAATCTCATTGGTGTAAAATGGACGTACAAGACAAAGTTGAATGAGAAAGGAGAAATTGACATATTTAGGGAAAGAGTTGTAGCAAAAGAATTCTTGCAGCAACCGGGAATAGACTTTGGAGAAAAAATTTCTTCGGTAGCCAGATTGGATACTGTAAGAGCAGTCCTAGCAACAAAAACTTGGAAAAAGTGGAAAGTGTATTAGATTGATGTGAAATCAAACTTCTTGAATGGAATTCTAGAAGAATAAATATATGCGCAACAACCTCCAGGTTATGAAGTCGAAGGTCAAGAATATAAAGTTTACAGGTTGAAGAAATCACTCTATGCACTCAAGCAAGTCACAAGAGCATGTTATAGAAGAATTGACAGTTATATGATCAATAATGGATTTTGCAGAAGCAACATTGAACTGACATTGTATACAAAGGTAAATGAGCATGGAATTTCTTTTATTGTTTTCTTATATGTGGGTGACATGATTTATACTGGTGATATTGACTTAGATGAATTTAAAGCATGCATGAAGAAAGAATTTGAAATGACATATTTTGCCTTATGAAATATTTTCTTGGCATAGAAGTTGAGAAATCTGAGAAAGGAAATTTTATTTGTCAAAATAAATATGCTAAAGATATGCTTAAAAGATTTGGGATGGAAAATTGTAAACTTGCCCCTACACTAGTTGCAACAGGTACGAAGTTATGTAAGACTGATGAAGGATTAGTTGCCAATCCAACTCTATTCAAAAGATTGGTTGGTAGCCTCATGTATCTCATGGCTACAAGACTAGATATTATGAAAGGAGTGAGTTTGATTTCTAGATTTATGGAGACTCTAAAAGACTCACATTTGACAACAGGTAAAAGAATTCTAATATACATAACAGGAACTGCATATTGTGGCATATTTTATGCAAGCACAAAGAAGAAGGACTTGTTTGGATACACTGACTGTGATTTTGCAGGAAGTTTGGATGATAGGAAGAACACTTTTGGTTATGTGTTTCATCTTGGTTCAGGTGTGATATCATGGGCACCTAAGAAGCAAGCTATTGTGACACTTTCTGCAGCAGAAGAAGAATATGTAGCAACGAAATCAACAAAATGTCAAGCATTATGGTTACAAAGAGTTTTGGATGGACTTCAACGGAAACAACAAAGATCAACAACAACCTTTTGCGATAACACCTCGATCATTGCACTATCCAAACATAGTGTGTTTCATCAAAATAACAAGCATATCGATACAAGATATCATTTTATTAGAGAAATTGTGAGAAATGGAGAAGTATATTTGAAGCCATGTAAATCGAGTGATCAATTCGCTAATATATTCACTAATCCATTAGCAAAAGATGTATTTGAGTTTCATAGAGGAGACTTGCATGTTCTAAGCCTATCTGAGACTCAAACCAGCTAGCATGTTTGAGTTGTTATAAGTCATGTCTTAGTTTAGTGTTCGTAATTAAGGGGGAGTGTTAAAGATAATTAATTACTCCCGCATGCATATTTTTCTAAATTTAGAGAGCCAGTTAACTTAGTCAAGTTGAGTGAGTTCAATTTCAATGTTATTTCGAGTAAAGTCAAATTTAGAGTGTATGTGCATGTTGAAGTTATTTTGAGTGAGTCAATAGTTGAAAAATTTAAATACCCCTCACCAAGTTCATTGTAATCATCAAGATTGTGTGATCAATAGAAGAGTCGCAACTCATGTTATTGTTTATGTGTGAAATTTTGCGCCTTCCCCCCCTACATTTCCAACAATATTAAATAAATTCTTTACTCCCATACAAGCACGTAGATCACACTAAACCTTAAAGAAGCAATTCATAATGTAAACCCAACTAGAATTGCAAGGAGCAATACGTTTAGTAGCACATCATGGTCACTTTGGCTATATGTTTCAATCAGTAATGGTCACATTGCAATTGGTTGCATGGAATTTTGTACGTCGTGTTATACATTTTATCAAAATGTTAGGTTTTACTTGAGTTTTGAAAACAATATTAGGTTTTTCATTAAGTTTAATTAGTGTATTTTATTTTACAACAAATGCATTGTTGGAGGGCTCACAGGGGGGTTTGAGGGGGGTGGTAGCCCCCCTCTACGGGCTTTGAAGCAGTGCCCTAGGAAATTTTATTTTGGACTTTATATTAGGTGGGCAAACCTATCTATGGTTTTGTGCATGGTTTTCGCACATGGTTTTGGGTGCGATGGTTTTCGGTCCATGGTATGTTGTAGTTCCGGTCAAGGGAACTATGGTTATGTTACAATCCAGGGTTAATGGATTGGGGTTTATGGATGCTTCGGCATGTATATATAAGTATTGTAACATTGAAAGGAACATAATGAAAAATCAATCTGGTAGTCACGGTTTTGGGATCCAGGGGAAAATCTCTATGTCTATTTGCTTTATGTGTTATGCTCTCGCTATTGTTTATTTTCTATTTTTAGAATTCGTATGGAGGTAATTTCTGTATGGGGTTAAAACCTACATAAGTTTTATAATAATTTTAATGCTTATTTTAAAGTAATGGTTATTAGTACTATTGTTATTATTATTATTATTATTTCGACATTAAATATTATTAATATTCATTATTATATAACATTAGTATTAATAAGTATTGTCATTAATAGCAATAATAACAATTATATTCAAATTAGCCCAAGGGGCGTAGAGTAGAAGATGATAGGATGTCCTATGATGTAAATATCATCAATTCAAAACTCTGTGGGAAAAAATCCAGCCATACTAAGGGCTGATGTGGCCCACATCAGGTGTGATCCCTAGGTGATTTGGATAGCTTAGATTCTCCTTGATCACAGCTATTCAAGCCACAAGTTAGATGTACATATCATTTTACGACTCACATAACCTAGCAACAAAGAACAATAACATTTAAATTAATATTGAAAGCAATACTACAAGTAACATCATTAAAACAATATTAGGCCATGGGGCTTAGAATAGACGGTGACAAGGTGTTCTATTAAGACACTATGTGGTGAAAAGGTCGCTGGTTCGAAACCTATTTGATGGCTCGTACGCCATTGAATGACAACTACTCAAGTCATAGATTTGGCATGCTAGTCATCTTAGGACTTACATAACCTAGCAAGCAATATAAAGAACAACATTAAAATTATTAATATTAAAAGAAATATTAATAATAACATCATTAATACAATATTAGAACACATTGCTTAGAATAGATGGTGACAATGTGTTCTATTAAGGTACTTTTTGGTGAAAATGCCGCTAGTTGGAAACTCCATGGGAAAAAATGTAGTATAATAATAGTATGATTAACAATATTAATGATAGTATTAATGATTAACATTGTTAATATAAATACCACTAAAATCAATATTAATAAATAACATTAATAATACTTTTTAATAACACTATTTTTGGATATCTTTATCTCACGGACCAAATGAAGCAATCCTATTTATTCCCTTGGTTATTTATTAGCTAATTTCTCCTACTTTTAAATTATTTAATTTCTTACTTAATAAAAATTAAATTATTTATTAATTAACAATTTTTAATTTTATTAATTTTAATTTTTAAATTAATTTTTTATTTTTAAATAGAAATGCATTACTTTAAATATTTTAAATATTAAATTATTTTCAATTTTTAATTAGAATTTCATTAATTCTTCCCCGTGACTCATTTTTATTGACTAGTTTAACTATCATCCATTGAATTCCTCTCTCCTTTCCTTGCCCATATATAACCCTATTTGCACTCTTTTCTAATCATTCTACTTCATTTGGTCCCTAAGGATAGGTGGAGTGTCCAACCAAATTGGTGGACACTATCCTCAATCCACATACACAATAAAGATATCTACAAATAACATTACTATGATTATGGACTTTGGAAGCATAAATTCTCTTATTAATAATATTTACATTCTAATCATTCTCAAAATTATTAATATAATATTAATTATTGACATAATAATATTATTAGATATGATAATACACTAACATCAACATAATAATAATAATAACAATATATCCTAATAAGGGTGGAGGGGAATTGTGTTGGTGAGATCGGTGGAGGCACCCACCACCCACTGATTTCGAGTGCATTTAATATGGGAGTGGCATGGCATATTGCCGACATGCAATCATTCATGTGCCTTGATTTGGTCTATTGTAGAATTGTGTGCTTTCTAGAGCCTTTGATCTGGTTCTATCATTTGGGTAGGAGGTTGTTATGTCATGACCTCTTGCTCGTTATTTAGGGGGGAACTTTCCATCATTATTAGATTACTACGAATTGTTTTTAGTAGATGATTAGGAGGTTCTATATGTGGGTTTTGCCTAGTCTACGGAAAGGGGGAAGTTGTCATCCTTCCCATCTATTCTCTATGTATTCTCTCTCGTTTTTTCATGTCTTGCATCTCGGATGACCCAGAAATTGATATGATGGAGAAAGTAAAGATTGTTGATAATCCTGAAATTGGGGAGCCTAATAGAATTCAAGAGCATGATGTTTCAAGGAGTAGGCATGCAATGTCGACCTTAGAAATCAATTTATTTGAGAAGTAAAATTCAATGGTGATTATAGAGCCAGTAGTGTTGAGTGTATTTTCACAACTAGAAGAAGTAGAGCTTATTAAGGAAGGGGAATTGTAAATTTCTCCTGAGATAAAAGAATGTAGGTTGCTTGAGGGGCATGAGGAATTTTTAAACCATATGAGGTACAAAAGATCCCTAATCTTGAAGAATTGATGATGAATAAAGCGGTAACAAACAAACCACGTTCCAACAAGTAGTTAAAGATAAAAATCCTATGGAACAAGGTTAAAAAATTTAAGGGGAACTGCACACAACTAAAATTGGAAAATAAAATTTCAATAGAAAGTAATGAGTGTCTGACGATGTCCAGATTGAGTAGCCACTCAGAATTGATTCTTAGTTAAGAAAATTAAATTCTAGAATATTAATTTGGGTTGTGTGGTGTGGCGCTATATGAACATGAAATCTAAATATTCTTAGAAGAAGCAGAAGAGGAGTCCAGATAATCTTGACCTCCTAGTCAAAGCTGCAGAAAGGGTTGAGCACGAGGACGTTCAACAGTCTGGGTGTGGGGGATATGACGAGTCTCGACTTCGACCCATCCAAAGTACCTCTCAAACACCTTTTGTGACCTATTTTACCATGTTTTGTCTTTCATTTCCATATACTTTGTTGTTATTCCCATCAATATTACACTTTTAGTGAGTCATGAGGACTAAGGTTATTATGCACTATTTTACACATTCCTCATTGATTTGGTTTGCATTTTAGTGTAATTTTCTTTACATAATCACTTTTGGAATTGCATCTCTTTTGCACAAATTACAAGAATAGTTATTGGTTCCTGAAACATGTTAGCCAAGTGCATCAAGTTAGATTTATTGTAAGAGGCCATCAAAGCAGTTATCAAAAGCTAGAATACCTGACAACTAGAGTTCAACATGGGTATCCACACCCGCAATCAGTCCAACCACAGTGATTTCCACCACTTGGGATATATTTTTTCTACCAGAGAATCATCTTATTTAGGAGGACATTTTTCATATATATACAATGTTGGTTGGATGGTTACATCCTCTGTGATATTTTTGTAATGAGTGGATGTATGATTATAACAACCAAGATAGGATTGAGACCGGTATTTCATGGTCCTCGTTCTAAGTTTAACTATATTAAGCTTTATATATATCTATAAATAGTCGAATAAATTAGTCATAATGATAGTCTAATCTGTTGTTGCAGCTAGTTTCATTGTTCTTGACTCTATAATAATTTTGATCACTCAATATTAAATCACTATCATTATTTCTATTATTGTGTAATGTTTATTTTCGTCTGCAATGCTCCCAGTCATGCAGGGCCCCCTGATCTAAGACACACTTGTAGCTTTGTATATGTGTGGTAAATGTATAGCTTTAGTTTATTTCTAGTAATGTAAGTTCATGTTATAACTTGGATTTTATTTTCAATATCAATTTGTAGACTTATGTTATTTATTGGAGTTTCATGTTTACATCTCTACGAATTGAATTACTTTCTTTATGTGGATTTATGTCCCTGCATGGAGGGATAATGAACTAGGGATCTAATGGGAGTTGTTCAAAACCTCGGGACTCAAATTGATATCTCTCAAGTGTTTGGTTTGCTTTCTATTTCCAACATAGTGTGATTTAATGTGTTTGTTTAACTAGCTACATAAATTACTGAACCTGGTGAACATCTATGTGATGTTGATGAACAAGACAGATATTTAAAATTAATATTTATTTCTCATGTATGTGACATGTTAGTGATGAATCCACATTCATTAAAGATAGATTAATAATAGGATGTTGTAATATTTATCTGATTAGTAACCTGTTGAGTCTACTTCTACATATACTTTGTTGGTACCTCATTAGCTTATTTGCCCCTGGTTGATAATTTAATGCACGATTATTTAAGAAATTAAATTTCCTGTCACATGGTACTACTAGTTATGAATTTTTTTATAAATGGAGATTGGAATTGGAGATAGTGTTTGACATACATGGATTTTTTAATGCAAATAGGGTTAGAGATATGAATCACATAATATATACAAGTGGGTATGTGTTTAACCTATTTGGAGGAATAATTAGTTGGATGAGTAAGATACATTATGTAGTGGCACTCTCAACTACCAAATTTAAATACATGGAAACCACTCATGCAATAAAGGAAACAATATGGTTATAGATATTGTGTTTAGGTGTTGGGTTTGTATAGCAAGTTGTAAGGATAGTTTGAGAGTGATATTACTAACAAAGATCCTAACTTTTCATTATAAGGAAAACAATATTGATGTTTTGTACCACTTTATGAATATATGATTGAAGAAAAGAAGCAGATACTGCTAAAGGTGGAAACTTGGAAGAATGTTGCGAATTCATTAACAAATTTCTGAGAATTGAGAAGCTTCATTGGTCTAGAGAAACAATGGGCATTACTGCCTTGGATTGTTCATCATGTACTCCTATGACCAATGTATGCAAAGAAAAAAATGAGTGGTATATTGTTGGTATCTATTATACTCTTTGCACAATTACCTCCACAAATTGTACAACGCATCAGGCATAGTGGGAGGGTGACAACCCACCCCATTCGAGGTGTTTGTAGGGTGGTGAGAGCCCACCCTAACTGAGTGGGTCACGGGGGGATGGTAGTCCACTCTATTTGAGGGGGGTAAAGGGTTTTTTTTTTTTTTTTTTTTTTTTTTTTGGGGGGGGGGGGGGAGGTGCAAGCTCCCTTGTGCAAGGTTTCATGGGTAGCAACCCTTAAAAACAATTGATTATTTTTGCACCTATTTTTGGTGCTTTTTGGCATACGATTTTCACTTTTACTAGTTTTGTGGCACATGGTGGTTCATTCCATGGTTTTATAATTCTAGTTAAGGAATTATAGTTGTATTATAATCTAATGTAAATTAATTGATGATTTTATGGATGCTACGGAAAATGAATATTGTATTGTAATATTGTAAAGAAATATATTGAAAAAATCTTTCTGGTATTCCCAGTTAATGTTTGTGTGTTCCATTTTATCTTTTTTAAATTATTAATAATATTTTTGTAACAATTAATTCTACAAGGTTAAAATATACATTTTATCCCTCCCTCTCTCAACACCAACCCCACTGCAACCATTTTCCATGTGTTAAAGTTCCTAGTAGTGGGAATGTGTGTGCATTCGTAGTGATGGGAACATACACACATTATTAGCTCTAGGAATGTGTGCTTATTTTTAGTGCTAGGAACACAAATGCAATTTTTTTAATTTAATAATTTTCCTAGTGGGAATTTTATGTGCATAATAAGTTTCTTTCTTTAGACATAGGTTCAGGATTAAAAAAACATGGTGTTTTGGGTAGCAAATACATGAAAACAACAATTTCTTATACCACACACACAAACATATTTGATATTTTTTTTTAATCAACTAGACAAATATATTGTCCATGAAACTATACATACACATATAATTGATTGTACAGAGAATGAAACTATACATACACATATAATTGATTGTACAGAGTCCAAATGATGTAAGTCCAATATTTTGAACTTACTTCTAAACCCATAGTGCTCAAACTTTCCTCAAAAGGAGCTTCTTTCAATCCCAAAATTAGGGAGATAATTCCATTTTAAAAAAACTTTATAAATTAAGTGGGAGGATCTCAAAGGTAATAAACAACCACCAAATTCAAGTGTTGTTTAAAAATATCGCCTAGAGCAAATCTATGTGTGTGTAAATACACAGTCCCATAGAACCACCATGGTGTGAGACAATATCATATTAATTAACCAAAGGGGAGGCTTTACAGCGAAATCCCAAAGAACCACAACATCCTCAACTTTCTCCTTTCTCTAGCACGTAGTAGAGGAATTGTAGCATAAATTCCTTACTTTTTGATTGTCACTCATGACCAAGTCCTAAAAATCCTGAGCCCAACCTTTTTCATATTATGTGATTCACAACGCATATGGACTACGTCCTCTAGGCTAGCCCACAGTTCCATGCAATACTCCATGTTCCCTTTAACTATCATTGTTTTCCGTTGCACGCTTGGCCCACTCTTGAGCCTCTCTTCATATAAGCTCGCCCAATAGCTGGCCAACACGACAATTAAAAAGTTTACAAAAGTCATTGGGATGGAGGATTTCTAGGCAGGACCCACTCCACCACATGAGCTTGCTCACTTAATTCCGACTTGTTGGTTAAAGTAATTTAAAAATTCGTCGGGTTGTGACTTTCGGGTAGGTACTGGTTAAGAACCTGCCTTTTCAATGCCACGTAAGCTCGCTCAGGGTAGCTCGCTAGATCGTTAATTAAAATTAGTGAAACCACCGGGTATAAGCCTCCAGCTCGACACTGTCTAAAAACTATCCTCTTATCCTTCCAGGGTAATAACTCTGACCCGACGTTATCAAGAAACTCTCTCCTAGTGTTATCAATCCTGTCTCTCGACATTGTTTGTTAACAAAACTGCAAGCTCGGCCTCTGTCAACTGACGAATTTCTCAAAAGAGGGAAAACGAATAAGTGTCATTTTTCACCGTGTTCCTCCATAATGTTCCTCTTGAATTCTGTCAACCTCCTTCCTTTTATGATTCCTGTAATCACTGTAACATATATATATAGTAATCACTGTTAAGTAATATCTATATATATATATATATAAATAAAGCCTATACTTCTCTGCATGAAATTGGAATTCATGTTTCCTTCATTGACCAACGCTCAATGCTATCTCTCTTGAGCTTCAATTGTCCTAATTCTATCAGAGTTCAGATTCATATTTCTTGTGGATCTGAGGATGTGAATTCTTATTGAGATTAGTCTTCCCTAAAATGTCCAACCTCGCACATATAGTCATAAAATATATGAACACATAAGATATCAAGAAAAATACAATATTTCTAAATAAATACAAAATCTACAGAAGGTCCACTCTGGCCTGATTTACATCAATTGTCCCATTAGGGCCTTAATCTAGATCTTGGCTTTACAAGCCTCTCGCTTGCATACTCTCTACACACTCCCCTAACTCCTATCTCTAACTCTCTAACTCTTTATCTCTATTCTGACTATCTTTTACATACCTAGCGATTAAGAACTAATTTAGTTTAGATCTAAATAATCTTCATCTAAATCTTTAATCTATGACTCTTAGATCTATAAATCTCTCACTAGTCTAACTTCTTTCATTTTTCTCTAACTCTCTCAATATTCTCGAGATGTTCTTCTCATAATAGACCTATTTACACTCTAAATCATATTTACATATTTCTCTAGAATATCCTCACAAACTTAGGAGAATACAATAATGAATAAATTACATTTAATTACATGAATTAGGGAACCAACTCCCTTGGTAAATGAAACAAACCCTAGGTCTAATCAAAAGGATTTGATTTAGATGTGGAATGATCCTACATCAGACTCCCAAGGTGAAAACATTTCATGGTCTCCTGACCAAGTTCCTGTTGATATAGTCCTCTTGGATCAAAAACTTTGGTTTGTAACCAATCTCTCTCTTGCTTGTGTTGATGCTACTTTGATGTTCTTCCCTCTAGTTCTCCAAGCTTCCAAATATTGTGGTGTTGTTGTCCACTTGCTCTACTAATGCAAAGTTCTTCTGTCATTTTCGCTTCCTTATTACCTATCCTCCTCTTCATATTGTACCTCCTCCTTTTAAATGGTCTTCTCATTAGCTCACACACTTCATCGATCACCTTGTCAACCTCTATATTGGTTGATATCCACTGCTACTATTCTTGTCCTTAGGTTACTACACATCCTCCTTTGTTATAAGAGTTACAAAACTCTTACCAATCATTTGTTATTATCTTTGTTGTTCACACTGGACAACTCATTCTTCCTTGTTTTTGAACATAAATCCTTCTTCCTCCAGTTATGTCCTTGCAATTTATATGTGCATTATTTGGGTTTCTATCTGTTGTTCCAAGGAATTCAGTTCTTCATACAATTCAAAATCACTTTGAATTTTATCTTCATTCTTCTTTCAACCTTCATCACTAAAATCGTTTGCCAACCATTCCTCCAAATGTTAATTTTCAGCTTCACTTATGTTTTCTTCTTCAAGAATGAGGTTTTCTGCAAGCATGTCTTCACTTGTTTCTTTAGATGATGTTATTTAATACGCCTTTATAATATAAATTGAATTTTGTTTCATTTCAAATTCCTTTTTTATAACAACTTCATCATTTTCCAAATCATTAAACAAGTGCACATAAAAATATTATATATCTCCATTTCCTCTATCAACCTCAATTCTTCATCTTCCTGCATAAGCACTTCATTGAATTGTTGGTCTTCACCTGTCAAACCTACAAACACACACTAAAAGTCAGATTTTAAAATATAAGGTTCCTCCTACTCTAATGCCTCAGTTGCATCTCTTCGAAATTTATTTGAACTGTCTTCACGGTTCATCAAGTTGTTAATAAATTTTTCTTCAATATCTCTGCTCTCTTATTCATTAAAGAACAAACTTTCTTAAAAAAAATCAACTTCTTCCATAGGTGCACAAGTTTTTATCTCTTGATGTGTTGCTCTTTCATCCTTCAAACTATCTCGTTGTCCTGGTTTTCATGCAGCCTCTTCTGATCCATCTTCTTGAGATGACTTATTCTGACTAGTTCCTTTTCTATCATCTACATTCTGAAACCCATGCAAGTTTTCCCTTCCTGTCTTCCAAAGAACTCCAATTCCTTAAAAAATAACTAAAAATACAATTACCAAAAGAAAACAAATCAAACCAATCATGCCTCTCATTTTCATCTTACAAAATTGAATAGCTTCATCATGAGCCCTTCTATAATTTCTTCCCCCTATCATTGTTTCCCATAACTATTAATCTCCAACTTCCATTACCACCTGCTATCTTCCACTCGCGTGGCTTTGCCTCTGTGGAACTTCCAACACTTCTTCTCTTCCCACAAATAGACCACTACATAAATAATTAAAAACAAAAACATGGTACTGTCTAGTCTCTAGCTTCACTTCTTCGTCCTCTTCCTCTTCAAGGATTGGTCCTTTCTCAGGTTCACAAATGGACTCTCTGACTTTACACTCAACTACTCCAAGTGCCTCCTCTTTCATCACTTTTTGCATTAGCTTTTCATCAAATAGTTATTTGACATGCCACTTTACTCTTCTCCCCACATAATTTCCTTTCCTCAACTCTTACATCATCCTTATCATTCTTTCTTGTAGTTGCTTCTTTAGGTTGTTGAGTTCTACCTTTATCTCAACTAACTCTTTTTCTCTTTCTTCTAAACTCATCTGTTGTTTGTTTTTTTTTTTGTTCTGATATCCTTTTCCTTTCTACTGTGGTTTCCTTCTGGACTCTCTATTCCACCCGCTGAAGATATTTATATCAACCTTTCTTCTGTGAGCTTCTCTATGCCCACTATGAGCTGCAATCAACCTTTATAGTAGCATGTTTCCTCTCCTTTCCACATGATACCTCTCTAAGCTTCTTCCCCTTTGAGCTTAGTATTTTGGTACCTTCCTATTCCTCTTATGAACCAAACGAGCACTCATTTCTCCATATTATTTCAAGTCTTCTCACATTCCTCTGCCTCATTTCCTTTGAGAACTTTAGCTTAAATTTCCTTGCAATATTCCTACTACAATCCCTTTTCTACTACAACTTCTTTTGAAAGCCCTATTTTTTGCCACCTTTGTTACTATGTTTAATTATTTCACAGCTAACTCAATTGCCTGCCATTCACTTCTTCCAACTTCCTCCATAATCATAAATCCTCTTTACTGGACCATACCTCTACATTTTAAATCCTTGGAAATCTAACATTCAATTTATGTTTCACTACAATTAACTCATTCTACATCAATCAATCACTCGATTCCTCTATCCAATTACTCAGCTTTACAAGAAATCGATTTCTTATCTAGTGTTCTTAAAATTTAGAAACAAATTATTCCACCATACCTCTGTAAATTTGTATTTCATGAAACTCGCGACCTCGTTCACTCCTCTAGATTTGATTCTTCTGAAGCTTTTTATCTACTTCCTGTGTGGGTTCTTATTTCCACGCTTATTACTTAATTGTCAGCACATTCCAATCCTATTGGTTCAACTTCCGATCTCTCAACCTTATCAGAGCTTTTCCAACGTTGATACTACATTTATTCAAGCCTAATTTTTTTAGCCATCTTCTAAACCAACAGTGCCTAAACTTTTCGCAAAAGGTGCTTCCTTCAATCCCAAAATTAAGGAAAAAATTCCCTTTAAAAAAAAACTTTAGAAATTAAGTGGGAGGATCTACAAATATAACAAAAAAACCACCAGATTCAAGTGTCAATTAAACATATCCCCTAGAGCCAATCTATGTGTGTAAATACACATCCCAATAGAACCACCGTGGTGTGAGACGGTATCATATTAATGAACCAAAGGGGAGGTTTTATAGCCAAACCCCAAAGAACCACCGCAACCTCGAATTTCTCCTTTCTCTATCACGCAATAGAGGTATTGTAGCATAAATCCCTTACTTTGTGACCGTCGCTCATGACCAAATCCTAAAACATTTGAGCCTAAACTTTTCCATATTATTTGATTCACAAGGAATTCGGGTTACATCCTCTGGGCTAGCCCACAACTCCATGCAATACTCTGTTACCGCTTGAAATTTCACCTCAGGCTCAAAAAGGCAAACCTCAAGGCAACATCAAACCTTTTAGCCTCGTAGCTAGCCCTACGGGGCAGGAGAAGGCTCTCTCCGGTCTATCTCGTAAAATTTTCAATGGATGAGATGACCAATAGGATAACACTGATATTAGGCTAGTAAATTGATCAAAGGGGTTTTTAATTAAATGACGGGGTTTTTCTGGGCTGCATGGGCAAAATCACAGCTTGAACAGAGAAATATAATGAACAACACAGATTATCGACTAAGGCAAGGTAGGCAAGAAATTTAACACCAAATCTAGATTTAAACGGGATGGCAAGACTGGTGAGGAGCTGACAAGGGCATAGGAGATGAATCCTTGTCAAACAGAGAAAAACATTAAACATGAACAAACTTATAGGCAGAGCATGGCAGGCATGAATTCTTACCTAAACACTTCATTTGTTCAGTTAGAAATGATCATGTAGTGAAATGGAACATAACAGATTACATATGAAACAAGAGGAAAACTAATACTAACTTTCATACCACAGGAATCTCAGAAGTCAGAGCTGTGTAATTTCATTAAACTCTCTGCCAAAAACTGTACATTGAAAGCTCTGTTCTCCAACACTCTCAGCACTCAGAAAACTCTCCTCTCTTTTTTTCAAAATGAATTTTTAATACAATAAAATAAAATGTTGCCCATAACAGGGGCGTTGTTTTAACTAACATTCCACAAATTAGAAAAGAGCGTTATATTCTATCCTAAAGTAATGCAGCGTTCCTCTAAATCCGCTGATGATTGGCCAAAATTGGAGTGCAGATCTGTCAATTAAGAGATAAAACCAAATCGCATTTTTGGCTATGATAGATAATCTTGACTTAAGTTCGATTTGCCACGTTGCATTTTCCAATACAACAACCTTTAAGCTAATATTCCACCAATTCAGCTTATGGTGACAACTCTACTGAGAGCGGTTTACATGGTTGCATCCCAACAATCGCCTGTAATCCCACAAAATCTCCAAAAGATCGCACCATGATCTGGATCCTCGCATTGTGAAAGCCGTAGGTCCATATGCTCAACCACTTGTTGCCTTGTCATGACGGTTGTATCTTTTGTCAGCAAATATCATCATTCCATAATCTGCCTTTGATCGGATAACACGACCAACACATTGTACAGCTTGGCTCACAGCATCAAATGTGAGAATATCTCCTTCTTTTATCTGAAATGTTTCTCTAAGGTAGTCCAATCTGGCACGCAGAATCCTGCTCAAAGTATATTGGAAAGGAACACCAAATATAATGACAAGGCGCCCATAATGCCGATCAAAATCAATTCCCTCTGCAACTTTTCCCCTTGCAACCGAAAAGAAGACAGCACCACATCCACAATCACATGCCCTGCGATAATTATCCAGAGCTAAGGTTGTCTCTACAACATCTTGTGTTTTAATAAAAACTAATTTATGCTGCATTATGTCCTGTGTATTTTAGATTATAAGTATGCGAAGCCACAACTATATGAAAGTCCTTTGAAAGTCCTTTGACCCTATCCATATATCTGAGTGTATTCAGTGTATCAGATGAGCCTGCATTTGGAGAAATACAAGATATCATAACTGTGCGTGAATCACCCACAAATGAATCACAAAGCACCTCTGTCAATTTACTTCCTCGGAAAGGAATGCGGATATGATCATTGTCAAGAGCCCGAATGCACCCCTTCAAAGCCAACAAGCTCTTATTGATCTCTGTTCCTTGTTTGTCTATCATTGTCTGTCGTGTCTGCACCACGTTCACTTCCAGCCAGGTCAATAAAAGAATGCTTCCCAACTGCCCTGTTTAATGAATTAATAAAAAGCTAATCAACATGTTCCAGAAGGCAGTTTGCAATCACAAATTCCTCTGCCATCATACAAAAGCATCTTAGC
This sequence comes from Pinus taeda, assembly GCA_000404065.3. Classification (NCBI taxonomy): domain Eukaryota; kingdom Viridiplantae; phylum Streptophyta; class Pinopsida; order Pinales; family Pinaceae; genus Pinus; species Pinus taeda. The sequence goes on along the minus strand of APFE030533449.1, from coordinate 196,451 downwards.
TGGTGTTACATTTTGGTACATTGCTTCTAGACAATATGCCCGGGCAAAGAACAATTTCCTAATTTAAAAGGCTGCCATCATCCTGCAATATGACCGGTCCTAGTGAAAGATACAAAACAAGCTCTACAAGATATAATTGATATCTCAGATCTTAGCAAGAGCCCTTTTCATGTGCTAGTCAGAAACTCAAATACACTTTGGCACTTTGTTTATTTAAATTTTAAGATCAAAATATGTATAATGGAAGCTATCAAAGGATATCCCCTTGACACCCTTTGAAGAATATTTAGACAGGCTTCATAAGGCAAGCAACACCAATTTGAAGACTGCAACCATGTACCAGAAAGAACCAAAGCCCTTTTCAGCTGTTGCCCTTGAAATCCCACAAATGTCACAATAAAATGCTTGAGAGCATTTGCTCAACTAAGAACTGCAGACTCTGACGCTTGCGTCTCAGTCACTATTTGGCCAAAAGACCCCACATCAGTCAATGAGGGAATTTGGGGAGCTGAGTTTTGCGGTTTGAGCATCCTGAACAAGACCCAAACCACTAATGTTGACCTAGGCAAAGAAGAACGAATGTTTGATTGGCTGGCATGAGCAACCAAACGTACTCTTAATGCAGGAGTCTTGTTAATAGCATTTTTAAGTTGTGCTGCAGGTAACTGTAATAGCACATGAAATGAATGTGGCTTTGTTTGGTATGCACACTTGAGAAATCCAACCCACAATTTTGGCAATCTCCATATCTGCTTATTTACTAATCGAGAAAGTATCTCCATTACAAAATCCACCAGAGCAGGAAAAGGGCAGCAATTTCAAAAATTGATGTACCTTTCAAGTTGCTGACAAAATCTTTCTTAATCTGCTTGTGAGGATTGAGGCAAGTACTGTAGGACTCCATTGATATATTATGAAAAGTGAATATTCTGAATAGTGCTTATGCAGGGATAGGAGCTTGAAGTCGCTGCTGCCTTTTGAAGAGCTGAAGAATTAATTACATATTCTAAAACAACACATTAATGATTTCTTCTTCAAAACAGGGTTTTGAAGAAGAATCAATCTCTGACATGAGATGGAGTCTAACATCGGCTCCACTTGGGATGGCAGCTGCCGCTCCGTGGAGGTGCTAAGAACCGCAGAACTTTGGGAGAGCAGACAGTGCCTCCACCCATTGGGCAATGGAGTCATTATCAACACAACTGAAACTGAACTGAAACTGATCTGATCTCAAGACTAAAATGACTGAAAATGACTTAACAATCTTCAAGCAAACTAAAACAAGATGCTGCCCTTATGGCTGCTTATTTATTTACAAAGCTACCCTACTTTGTTGTACAAACAATAGATCAGGTAATACTAAAATGCCAAATTAGCCATTCAAGTAAACCTGAGAATGATGCCGCTTGAAAATGCTGCCACGATGTCACAGATGCAATTGCTGGCAGCCCTTCATGCACGTACTGACCCTGGTCACGGAAAAGACAGCCTGATTTGTCCATCAAACTGAAAAACATATCCATATATACCCCAATAGGATCATGGAAGCCGGTCTCTGTTGGCTACCCCAACTCTGCAATACATACTTCCAGCTGCACATTGTCAATGTAAACGACTGTAGGCGATTCTATGACTTCTTGTTTCGAAGGAGGAAAGATTTCCAAAAACTTTTTAGGGTCTTGGAAATCATATGACTGGATCTACTCATCTAACCATTGAATCTCGTCTTCAATCCTTTCAACAATTAACTCATAGCCACTAGTTTTGAATACCTTTAAAGATTTGAAGCATTGAAACAAGGCACTGAAACATCTTCATCAAATTCAATATTTGCTAACAAATTTCTTATTTCTTCTACAGCTTCACACACGGCAGGGTTTGCCACATACCCTTCCATTGCATGAATGGATCAGCAAGCACTGGACTGTCTGGATCGAATTGGAGTCGCCAGGTGAATGGTTCAGCCTACAAATGAATCTGACTGATGTCCACCATTAGCATCAGATCTGCACCTTGATTGCATGTACTGGGACGAGACAATCAATAAGTCGAATGTTCTCCCCAGTATGGTCGCCAATATGTTAGCGCTTGAAATTTCACCTCAGGCTAAAAAAGGCAAACCTCAAGGCAACATCAAACATTTTAGCCTCGTAGCTAGCCCTACGGGGCAGGAGAAGGCTCTCTCCGGTCTATCTCGTAAAATTTTCAATGGATGAGATGACCAATAGGATAACACTGATATTGGGCTAGTAAATTGATCAAAGGGGTTTTTAATTAAATGACGGGGTTTTTCTGGGCTGCATGGGAAAAATCACAGCTTGAACAGAGAAATATAATGAACAACATAGATTATCGACTAAGGCAAGGTAGGCAATAAATTTAACATCAAATCTAGATTTAAAGGGGATGGCAAGACTGGTGAGGAGCTAACAAGGGCATATGAGATGAATCCTTGTCAAACAGAGAAAAACATTAAACATGAACAAACTTAAAGGCAAAGCATGGCAGGCATGAATTCTTACCTAAACACTTCATTTGTTCAGTTAGAAATGATCATGTAGTGAAATGGAGCATAACAGATTACATATGAAACAAGAGGAAAACTAATGCTAACTTTCATACCACAGGAATCTCAGAAGTCAGAGCTGTGTAATTTCATTAAACTCTCTGCCAAAAACTGTACATTGAAAGCTCTCTTCTCCAGCACTCTCAGCACTCAGAAAACTCTCCTCTCTTTTTTTCAAAATGAATTTTTAATACAATAAAATAAAATGCTGCCCATAACAGGGGCATTGTTTTAACTAACATTCCACAAATTAGAAAAGAGCGTTATATTCTATCCTAAAGTAATGCAGCATTCCTCTAAATCCGCTGATGATTGGCCAAAATTGGAGCGCAGATCTGTCAATTAAGAGATAAAACCAAATCGCATTTTTGGCTATGATAGATAATCTTGACTTAAGTTCGATTTGCCACGTTGCATTTGCCAATACAACAACCTTTAAGCTAATATTCCACCGATTCAGCTTATGGTGACAACTCTACTGAGAGCGGTTTACATGGTTGCATCCCAACAATCGCCCGTAATCCCACAAAATCTCCAAAAGATCGCACCATGATCTGGATCCTGGCATTGTGAAAATCGTAGGTCCATATGCTCAACCACTTGTTGCCTTGTCATGACGGTTGTATCTTTTGTCAGCAAATATCATCATTCCATAATCTGCCTTTGATCAGATAACACGGCCAACACATTGTACAGCTTGGCTCACAGCATCAAATGTGAGAATATCTCCTTATTTTATCTGAAATGTTTCTCTAAGGTAGTCCAATCTGGCACGCAGAATCCTGCTCAAAGTATATTGGAAAGGAACACCAAATATAATGACAAGGCACCCATAATGCCGATCAAAATCAATTCCCTCTGCAACTTTTCCCCTTGCAACCGAAAAGAAGATAGCACCACGTCCACAATCACATGCCCTGCGATAATTATCCAGAGCTAATGTTGTCTCTACAACATCTTGTGTTTTAATAAAAACTAATTTATGCTGCATTATGTCCTGTGTATTTTAGATTATAAGTATGCGAAGCCACAACTATATGAAAGTCCTTTGAAAGTCCTTTGACCCTATCCATATATCTGAGTGTATTCAGTGTATCAGATGAGCCTGCATTTGGAGAAATACAAGATATCATAACTGTGCGTGAATCACCCACAAACGAATCACAAAGCACCTCTGTCAATTTACTTCCTCGGAAAGGAATGCGGATATGATCATTGTCAAGAGCCCGAATACACCCCTTCAAATCCAACAAGCTCTTATTGATCTCTTTTCCTTGTTTGTCTATCATTGTCTGTCGTGTCTGCACCACGTTCACTTCCAGCCAGGTCAATAAAAGAAAGCTTCCCAACTGCCTTGTTTAATGAATTAATAAAAAGCTAATCAACATGTTCCAGAAGGCAGTTTGCAATCACAAATTCCTCTGCCATCATACAAAAGCATCTTAGCCGGTGTTACATTTTGGTACATTGCTTCTAGACAATATGCCCGGGCAAAGAACAATTTCCTAAGTTAAAAGGCTGCCATCATCCTGCAATATGACCAGTCCTAGTGAAAGATACAAAACAAGCTCTACAAGATATAATTGATATCTCAGATCTTAGCAAGAGCCCTTTTCAGGTGCTAGTCAGAAACTCAAATACACTTTGGCACTTTGTTTATTTAAATTTTAAGATCAAAATATGTATAATGGAAGCTATCAAAGGATATCCCCTTGACACCCTTTGAAGAATATTTAGACAGGCTTCATAAGGCAAGCAACACCAATTTGAAGACTGCAACCATGTACCAGAAAGAACCAAAGTCCTTTTCAGTTGTTGCCCTTGAAATCCCACAAATGTCACAATAAAATGCTCGAGAGCATTTGCTCAACTAAGAACTGTAGACTCTGACGCTTGCGTCTCAGTCACTATTTGGCCAAAAGACCCCACATTAGTCAATGAGGGAATTTGGGGAGCTGAGTTTTGTGTTTTGAGCATCCTGAACAAGACCCAAGCCACTAATGTTGACCTAGGCAAAGAAGAACGAATGTTTGATTGGCTGGCATGAGCAACCAAACGTACTCTTAATGCAGGAGTCTTGTTAATAGCATTTTTAAGTTGTGCTGTAGGTAACTGTAATAGCACATGAAATGAATGTGGCTTTGTTTGGTATGCACACTTGAGAAATCCAACCCACAATTTTGGCAATCTCCATATCTGCTTATTTACTAATCGAGAAAGTATCTCCATTACAAAATCCACCAGAGCAGGAAAAGGGCAGCAATTTCAAAAATTGATGTACCTTTCAAGTTGCTGACAAAATCTTTCTTAATCTGCTTGTGAGGATTGAGGCAAGTACTGTAGGACTCCATTGATATATTATGAAAAGTGAATATTCTGAATAGTGCTTATGTAGGGATAGGAGCTTGAAGTCGCTACTGCCTTTTGAAGAGCTGAAGAATTAATTACATATTCTAAAACAACACATTAATGATTTCTTCTTCAAAACAGGGTTTTGAAGAAGAATCAATCTCTGACATGAGACGGAGTCTAACATACTCCACATTCCCTTTAACTATTACCATTATCCATTGCATGTTTGGACCACTCTTGGCCCTTTCTTCATATAATCCTGCTCAATAGTTGCCCTGTCACGCCCCCAAGCCTACGGTGGTCTTTCAACCGTTCCGGCGAGGTGCGGCACCACCGAACACTTTCTTTTTAACAATACTTGTGCACATGGACTATGCCTAATTCACAACTGTGTACTTAGTTTGTGTTTCGCAACCAAGTATAATATACAATTAACCTTTATATCAATGAACACCCATACTTATTCATTATCCACAACAATTATAAAAGAAGACAACAATTGCACGATATAAAGGGGAGGGGCAACTCCCGAAGAGTCTGCCCAACAATATATTATATCAGTTTTCCAATAATACAATGTACAAGTAATGCTTGGCAAACTCCAAGCCAATACTTAGCCAAATTTACAATGAGAGGCAACCCTGCCTTTTACAAGCTTGTCCACTTCTTGCACGAAGGGCGGTGCTCACCCGAGTCACCTAGAAGACCCTTGCCAAGTCCTACACCAAACTGCCCGTTTTCCAACTCAACACGTACCACCCTTGCCAAACACCAACCCAAGAACAGCTCTCCGCCTTCTCCAAGTTGAGCGCATGAGCTATGCGCATTTACCAAGTGAATCTGCACACTTCTCTATGCGTAGAGGTGTATGTGCCTTGTTCGAACTTTATCTAAATGAATACCAATCCTCATGTATATATACGCATGTCTCCATGGGCGTTGGCTCCTTAGACGACCTCCAAAACATGTCATAACGCACCCCTCTTCAATGCCATCGCAAGTCGGCCTTGCCTCCCTTCGTGGGTTGGCCTTCCCTTGTCGTTCACGCTCCATAATGGGTATAAACACACCAACGTTCCATGCACTTTTATCAAGTGTTGCAAAACTATCATCACATATCGTTCCACCTTTCGTCACATTTTGTGTGAAGCTACCATGCGCTCCGCCCTCGTGGGGTTGTGCAGGCCCGCCCGGTGTGCGCGTGCCCAGGCTCCCGGCGCCCGCCCGTCGCACTAGATATAAGGCATTACATCCTCCTCCACCTGAAGTCGATGTCGTCCTCGGCAACATCCCCAAGCATCAATGTCCATGATGTCAACTCCTCCACATATGGCAAACATCCCTGCAGCATATGTAGGACTCCATCTCCACCATGTCTCATCTAAGCAACCAACTGTCAGCAAGATATTCCATACCAAAGTATGTCATAGATGTCCATGATCATCGACCACCTGCCACAATTTCCCCATGCTGCTCTGGAACGCTGGTCCCTCCAACATCAAGCTACATGTCCACTGCAACAATTTGTCAACTCCATCATGTCACCAACTCCATCATCTGCAAAACTGTCCATGATACATCAACAAGTGCTAACACACCTCAACCATGTGCCAACATCTCATCAATCTGCCAAGTGCTGCAAGAGAACACCTCTCCATCAGGTCAAGTGCTCCAAGAGAACACCTCTCTCCATCATGTGTCAAGTGCTCCAAGAGAACACCTCTCTCCGTCATGTGTCAAGTGCTCCAAGAGAACACCTCTCTCCATCATCTATGTGAGTTCCCCCATGTAGTCTCTCCCTCAAGTGTAGACCCCATAGTTCCATATATCTGCACATTGGTACCCCTCATGACTCGAACTAGTTGGGTAGCTAATCCAACCATGCGCCCAAACCACAAGAATGCACATCCTTATGTCACCATCAGTCTTTCCCTTGACTTCTGCTACATCTCGGACTCATCAAGAATCTCCCATGCTCAGGTCCATGGAAACTCCATCCCATTTGCAACATGATCAAGCCATGGCTTAGTTGCACAAGAGTGTACAACCTCTCCACTAGCTCATACAAGTCATAACAGCATCTGCACAACATCCTTTGCTTCGACATACTCCCATAGAATGTCCATGAATGACACATCTACTCATGCTCACACATAATGTCCCTGCACAACTGCCATGCACCATATCTCCAACCTGATGTCCATGACACTAGTTGTCCATGATGTCCAACCCATGTATACCCCATCCCAACATCTGGCCATCTGCACCCAATTCTGCAATCTGTCATAAAGAAGCCTCCTTTCAAGGCCCCTTGTAAAGTTGATGTGGTTCCTCCCTACCAAGGCCTCCACACCAACCTATCTCCAAGGTTGTCTATAGAGAAAGGAGGGCCAGGAAGTTTCCTCCCTGACTCTCATCCACCCATGTGTCATATTGATGTTTTGTCCTCAAGTATGTATGCACAGCTTCAATCTCCTCACATGTGCACCCAAGCTCCTTGAGCTTGTCCTTTGTCAACTGAAAGTCATATATGCCCATGGCATACCTACAAAAATCCACTATGCCAGCAGGATCTCTACCCTCATAATCCTCATCAACCACCGCCTCTGAAGTAGTACTAGGACTCACTTCTTTTGCACCTCCATTGTGAAGATCATCAGTAGAAGATGTCTCTGTCAAGTGCCTTAAGGTTCATGATACTGCCTTCTCACTTGCCTCGTTCTTCCTTGCTCTTGCAACGAAGTCAATCAACTTCCCTTCTTTCATTGTTTGAGTCATACTCCCAAGTCCTCTTTGCTCCACATCCTCATGTTTCACATTCAGATATTTGGGATACAAAGTCATAGAATTCATCCTCGGTCTATACCCCAAGCAACTCCTTCTATTCATCGGTACCATCATGGTTCTCCCTTCAGCTGTAATCAAGAGAATGTCTTGGTCCACCATCGGTATGGCTTGTGCAAGCTTCATGAAGTCCTGCCCCAGCACCATAGAATGATCTTCCATGTCTACAACTCTCAAATCCAACTTTCCAAACCACGACCCCACTCTCAACTCAGTGTCCTTCATCACACCAATAACAACTTTCATGGTAGAGTTGACTGCTTTGAAAGCACTCAATTCCCTCTCCATATTTGCTTTCTTCCCAAAATACTTTGTTGCCTTCCTACTCAAGAAGCTATGTGTAGCCCCCATATCAACCAAAGCTGCAAATCTCTTGCCCTTCACGGTCACCCGCACAAAACTCAACTTCAAGGCATTACCTCCTTCTGTCCGCTTTGTCTTATGTCTTATATCAACAACCTTCTTCAAGAATTCGGCCTCAGAAGAGTCAATTGGCTCATGCTCCAACTTGACTTCCTTCTTAAGGTACTTCACTTCCTTGCTTGGCTCATCTAGGCAACCCGATCCTGGTCTAGCTTGAACTCCCTCAAGCTTGTCCTTCATCGTCCTTTGCTCAAGTGCACCAACTAAGTTTCCATTGACTACTCTCATAAAACCAATCTTCCGCACATCCTCTAGATTGTCACGAAAGTAAGTCCCCAGCCTGTCAATGTAGTCAAGCTCCTCTTGCTCAATTACAACGATCTTCTTTCCAAGAAGCTTCTTCTTTATCTCTTCCTCAATCTGCTTGATTTTGGCTTCCACCATGGCACTTTTCTTCCTTAAACGGGCTCTTTCATCAGAGAGCTCTTGAAGACCAAGTCCACTTCGTTGGATCTCCTTATCAAGTTCCTTGAGTTCAACATCTGTCGTACTTCCGCATTGGCTCTTGAGTTCTTCAAGTTCCCTCCTTAGTTCCGAACAGCTTTCCCGAACCTTCATGTTCTCAGCCTTCATTGCAACCCAGTTAGAACTCCATCGACCCACTTGTTCCAACACTTTGTACCTCAAGACTTCACCCGGTCCATGGCTAGACTCACCTATCGTAGGTGCATCCACCATCTTGCCTTTCAGTCTCTTATTCGTCCCCTGCATAATGATCCAGTCCTTGTTTCACTTGAGTGTGAAACCACTTTCTTCACCTTTCACAAGCTTCACCAAGCTCAACCCAGCTCCAATTGAGCTTTGATACCAACTGTCAAGTTGTGTATCAGCTTTCATCTGCAAGCTACACCAACTCTGATACCAACTGTCACGCCCCCAAGCCTACGGTGGTCTTTCAACCGTGTCGGCGAGGTGTGGCACCACCGAACACTTTCTTTTTAACAATACTTGTGCACATGGACTACGCCTAATTCACAACTGTGTATTTAGTTTGTGTTTCACAACCAAGTATAATATGCAATTAACCTTTATATCAATGAACACCCATACTTATTCATTATCCATAGCAATTATAAAAGAAGACAACAATTGCACGATATAAAGGGGAGGGGCAACTCCCGAAGAGTCTGCCCAACAATATATTATATCAGTTTTCCAATAATACAATGTACAAGTAATTCTTGGCAAATTCCAAGCCAATACTTAGCCAAATTTACAATGAGAGGCAACCCTGCCTTTTACAAGCTTGTCCACTTCTTGCACGAAGGGCGGTGCTCACCCGAGTCACCTAGAAGACCCTTGCCAAGTCCTACACCAAACTGCGCATTTTCCAACTCAACACGTACCACCCTTGCCAAACACCAACCCAAGAACAGCTCTGCACCTTCTCCAAGTTGAGCGCATGAGCTATGCGCATTTACCAAGTGAATTTGCGCACTTCTCTATGCGTAGAGGCGTATGTGCCTTGTTCGAACTTTCTCTAAATGAATGCCAATCCTCATGTATATATACGCATGTCTCCATGGGTGTTGGCTCCTTAGCCAACCTCCAAAACATGTCATAACGCACCCCTCTTCAACGCCATCGCAAGTCGGCCTTGCCTCCCTTCGTGGGTCGGCCTTCCCTTGTCGTTCGCGCTCCATAGCAGGTATAAACACACCAACGTTCCACGCACTTTTATCAAGTGTCGCAAAACTATCGTCGCATATCGTTCCACCTTTCGTTGCATTTTGTGTGAAGCTACCCGGCGCTCCGCCCTCGTGCGGTCTTGCACGCCCGCCCGGCGTGCGCACACCCGAGCGCCCAACGCCCACCCGTCGCACTAGCTATAAGGTGTTACATGCCCAATGTGACAGTTGAAATGTTTACAAAAGTCACCAAGATGGAGGACCTACGGGGGGGATCCACTCCACCATGTGAGCCCGCGCACCTAAGCCAAGCTTGATGGCTAAAGGAAATTTAAAAATCTATCGATTTGTGACTTCTAGGTAGGTCTTGCTTATGAACATGTCTTGTTGAGGCCATGTAAGCCTTCTCGACCGTTAATTTTAAACTTATTGAAACCCTTGGGTATAAGCCTTTCGCTTAATGCTATCAAGAAACTATCCTCTTATCCTTTCAGGGTAATAACCCCGACTCAACACTATCAAGAAAATATCTCCTTACATTGTCAATCTTGTCTCTTGACGTTGTTTGTTAATGAAAATTCAGGCTCAGCCTTTGTCAACTAACAAATTTCTCAAAAGAGGGAAAATGACTATGTGTCATTTTTTACCATGTTTCTCCACAATGTTCCTTTGAATTTGCTCAAGCTCCTCCTTTTGCTCCTTCTTTTTATGATTCCTAAAATCACTATAAACTATATATATATATATATAGATATATATAGATATATAGATAAAGGCCTACACTCCTTTGCATGAAATTGGAAATCATGTTGATGGAGCATTGGTCTTTTGTTGACCAATGCTGAACGTTATCTCTCTTGAGCTTCAATTGTCCCAATTCTATCACAGTCCACAATCAGATTTCTTGTGGATTTGAGGGTGTGAATCCTTCCCGAGGTTAGTCTTCCCTGCAAAATCCAAGCCTACACATATAGTCATAAAATATATTAACACATAGGATACTGAGAAAACATACAATATCTCTGAATAAATACAAAATTTACAAAAGGCCCACTCTGACCTAATTTACATCAATTGTTCCATTATGGCCCTAAGCCAGATATTGGCTTAACAATCCTCTCACTTGCACAACACACTTCCCTAACCCCTCTCTATCTCTCTATCTCTATTGTAACTATATTTTACATACAAAGGTATTATGAGCCAATTCAATTAAGATCCAAATAATCATCATCTAAATATCTAATCTAGGACTCTTAAATCCATAAATCTCTCACTAATCTAACTTCCCTCATTTTTCTCTAGCTCTCTCAATATTCTCAAGATCTTCTTCTCAAAAGAAACTTGTTTACAATCTCAATCCTATTTACATTTTTATCTAGAATCTCCTCACAGACTAATGAATCAATTACATTTAATTACATGAATTAGGGAAACAACTCCCTTGGTAAATGAAACAACCCCTAGGTCTAATCAAAAGGATTTGACTTCGAAGTGGAATGCTCCTGCATCACCAAATATATAATACTAAGAAATCAATAATGTTTATTATTTTTAACATATTTTTCTGTTAACGTATACCAAATATTTTCCACTATAATGTTTTTTGGCTTTGCCCATTTTGGAAAAAACTTTGGTGCACCAAAGACAAATAAGACCTATAATCTAAAAACAGAAACAAGAAAAAAAAATCGTTTCACAATGTTATGATCCTTTTAGGTTGCACTAATGGAAGGCATTATAATTTTAAGGATATAATGACATACACACATATATTGGTGCACAAGAACAATTTTTCCTTTGCGACTCCCCAAAATTTCATAGTAAGATTCCATTATTTATATACTCAAAAGATGCATTAATCGAAAATGTAATATATTTTGGATGAAAAATAACATACTAGTGTTAGGAAAATTCAAAAATTACATAGTTAAAAAAAAATTATATAAAAAAAAATTATTTATCGAGAATGTTAATTTATTTTCGCACATTTCATCTTTTTGAACCTTCTTCAAATCCATTATGTAAGTACCTCTAATCATCTCTCTCAATAAATAGATCATTGTTTTTATAGGTTTGCATAAAACGTGATGAGATACCATCGTTATCTCGCACCCACTATAATATAATTTAAAACATAGTTTTCAAAATCAAAATCAATCACTAAATTGTTCATCTATCAAATCGGGTTTCAAACTTAAACTTGATCAAACCAAATCAAACCAGATTCAATGAGCCACATTTTAAAAATACAAGTAATTAATTTTTATTAAAAAAAATGATATTATAAACTATGATTCCAAACCATTAGAGACAAAATATGCAAAATATGTTTATCTATATGCCATATAGGAGTGAATATATCAAAATGACAATGAGTGTAATACATAATAGCAACCAAATATATAGTTAGTGAGGTTCAAAATGGCCTCTAGAATACAAAAAACATGATACAAGCTACTATGCCACTAGCCTACTGCAAACCACTCATCAACATGATCACTCATCATTGATTTACCACTACTAGAAATGGAATCATCAATAAGAGCTAAATAAACATCATCTGACTCAAAATATTTAGATTGATATTCTTAACCCTATAATATGGTGGAAATTGAAAAATATTTAAATGCCTAAATAAATATTTTGGCTTGAGTGAATGGTTGATCTCCTCAACCTTCAAATATGGTAGAAAAATATTAACATGTCTAACCAATTATTTTGTTTGAGTGAAGAAAATTTTTGTTAATTCCATTGCAAAGGAGTTCAACAATCAATACGACTAATATTAGAGGAGTTCAATAGTCAATAGTGTTAGTATCCCATAGTCATAGTAGTTAGAAACAAGTTTTGTCTTTTAAAATTATTTCTTAAATGTGTAAAAGGTTAAGCCTTGATATTTTAGAGATCAAGCTATTGATTTTATTATAGGATAAAGTTTCATTTTTTAATGTAATTATGTCAAATTGTATGAATAGTCATTAAAAAAGTCATTGATATCTTCAGATGTCGATTTAAGTGGGTCTATGGTCATGTTTCATCAAAAGATCATGAGTAAGGTAGTTTTGTCATACCTTACCATCATTTGGCATAGATTTGTAAGGTCCCTTGGGTCATTTAGGGTGTCAAATCTCAATCAGTCATGACATCACTTTAGTACAACAACCAAGAGAATGACGATGCGCTACTGACAAGTATTGCGCAATCATCATTCAATTTCAAATTGCAATCATCACCCATAAAATTCACATGCAACCACCTTGGGAGTTTAAATGCATGGTTAGTCTTCAGAATTATGGAAGATCCCTTTCATTTTTTCCATCAGAAGTTGGCTATATGGTGTTTGGAGGTTGTTGCGTAAAGGAGGCAGGGGAATTCTTGCGCTCGCGGACATGTGTTGCGCTCACACACATGCACTACGTTTCTTTCGAAACGATGGTCAAATTGTCTATCCAGGTGAAAATTATTGTCTTGTTTGAAGCCTTGGTTTTGTATGACTTTCAAATTTCATTCATGTGCTCAAAAAATACCTAGGAACCCTGCAAATTCCTAAATTTCACACTCGATACATTTTCTGCAATTTCGCTACGCTTTGCCTGTGCGTTGCGTTTTCATGTTTTTTATCCTTACCAAACACCCAAATTCTTATCTGCAACCTTGATATCAAATTTTACCATGTCATTTAAGTAAATTAAATCCTCTTAACTCGTCTTCGCTTTCCTCAAAGATCAAAAAGTTTTTTTCTTCCATACAATGTGCTTCTAACGTTGCGCCTGTGTATTTTAAAAATTTTTCATTGTGACCAAGTAGACAACAATTGCTTTTTTGGGTTCTTGAGAGGTTAGTTTTGTTGATTGATCTATTTCATAGGGTTTCCCATTCTCAATTGTTACGCAAATCTACTTTGGAGCTCCTTTTCATTATTACCATCCTACTTGTTGCATAAAATAAACCTACATTGAGATTGCATTTTAGAAGCCCTAGAGTATACTTCTGCTGTAAAAAACCATATCAACCCCAGAGGGAAGGAGACATAAGGGAGGTTCCATTATCAGGTTTGAACCCCAAGACCTCACATTCATCAATTCAAACCCAACAATCAAAGTTTCCTTTGAGCAAGTTGGATGTATCAGATTCTGTGAAAAAATTCAAGGGTACCGTATACAACTCAATAAGGAGTTTTCTATGAATTTTAATGGGTTAGAGGTTAAGATTAGAGAGCCCACCTTTCTAGTTTCATATGTCACAATATCAATTGAAATAGAGGTTCCCCTTCAGGGAGAGTCATGGTTCAAGGGCAAGCCTCTTGATATTGCCAATTATAAATATTTTCTAAAGCATGAGTATAGAGATAAAGGGTATGGATCCATTGTCCCTAAGGAGTATTTACTTGAACACCACAACACACTTTTTCAAGCAATTCAAAGATATTTTACTTGTGAGGGTAGTTTTGGGAGGATATATCAGTACCATTTTAGACTTTTGATGCATTTTACAGGGAAGATCCCCTTGAATCTGCCCTTCTAGCTATTCAGTAGTCTCAACAAGATGGCAGACAAAGTACAGGGGAAAAAAATCCAAGTGGAACCTAGCCTTTTCCACTTCTCCTTAACTAAATTGCTAGTGTTGGAAGTGCTAAATAGGAGAAATCAATCATGCCAGTCATTTGTAGATTCTTCAAACCTGGTAGCTGACTTACGAACCAGTTTCTTGAGCAAGAAGGAGTCACTATCATCAGTGGTTAAAGATATGCAATTACCATCTGGAAGTTCCGAGTAAAGGACCTTAGTAGCAATTCATTTATTAGAGAAGAAGAAAGGTAAGAACTTCCATTTTTCTACTAAAGTAGTGGATGTCCCCAAAAAGCCCCTCACTAGATCTGCTGCAAAAACATTTCCCTTGTAGCAGAAATTTGAAGCCTTGGAAACTATACAAGAAGATGATGTTCTTGATAACAAACATAATGAAGTTGCATAGTTGCAAGAGCAGCTAAAAAAGGCCCATATGGTTATTGTATAGTTGCAGTAGGATAATAGGGAATTGAAGAAGGTAGCTCTAGAAAGGAAAATTGAGCTTAAGGTGGAAGAACCAATGACAAAGGCTACACCATCTGTCACCAAATCCAAACGAAAGGGGAAAATAGTGGGAGAGGACATTCAAGAGGTAGAAGCTCCAGTAGCTAGAGTCACTAGATCGTTAGTTAAAAAATTTCATATTCGGGAAGAGAAGGAAGTACAAGAAGAAAAGAAGATAGACATGAATGAGGGCCATCATACTTTCAATAGGTTCGGGATGCAATTGAAGAAGGCCCATAGTGAGATTGTTGAGCTCAAGAAGAAGGATGAAATGGCTAGGAAAAAGATGAGTGATCTTTTGGACATCTATTAGCCAGTAATAGATAATGCTAAATATATGTTGAAGAGGTCTCTTCCACTACATAGGCAGTTGAAAAACATATGTAGGTAGAATCTTACTATGAAGAGGGTGTTGAGGGTTTCCAAGCAGCAGTTGAAGGAGCTTCAAGAGAAAGATAGAGGTAAGTTGGAAATGTTGGCTGAAGCAGCCAAAGTTTGAATGCTGGAATAGGTAAGACAAGGAAGTTTTATATCGTAGCCAAGTATTAGGGTTAGGGTTTTTGATGTAAAGGTGGAAGTTTTGTCATTCTGATAAAAGGGGCTTTAAAGGTGTGTGTAGCATGATCAACAATATTTCAACATCATCACCAACATGTGCATCTTGTTCAGAGACCTCGCCGTTGCTCAAAACCATGAAGAACAGATGGCATTGTGCTTTCTCACTGGCGTTTCATTTTTGCTGTGGATGAAATGTAGAGAGTTGGGAGCTTTGTGTGTTGAAAGAGAGTTTCTAAGGAGGAAGCTGACAATTACCAGGAATTTTCACACATGCTAAACTCAACAAGAAACTCAGGGGAATGAACATAACTATTTCAACCATGCAGCGTTGCGCTTTTGTATTGCGGTTTTGTCTTCTGCTGAATTAGGAGGTTATGCAACACTGATTGCACTTCCACACAATCATCATTTTGACCAAGTTATTCAAGTCAAAACCTCTTTTATTTTGTTTTTATGATCATGGTAAACAGTATGAGGAATCCAAGGACTCATAGGTTCGATTTGGACTAATAATTTAATGTAAATATGCTTGGAAAAGATTTAGTCAAACAGTCCCTAGTTTTCATAAAATAGTTCTATTTTCATTGAATTGACTAGAAACAAAAAATCTTATTGAGGAATTCAGTCCCTAGAGGTGGGAACTTATATTTTTTAGTCTATTTATGTTGTAACTTTTATGAATCAAAGGGTTGGTCAGGTTTGAGAAGGAAGAACATTGTGTGCATTGTATTTTCTTGATTTTCTAGTGAATGAAAGGATAAAGGCCGAACAAGGATTTCTGTGTTAGTTGCTTTAGAGATGTGCTTATTGGTTTTGTATGTTATCTTTTGTATCAATAATGCTTTGAAATGTGTCTTCTTGTTTATTTGAACAAATATATTGAATCATATTTCACTTCAAATAGTGCATTGTTTCAGTTTGTAAAACATTTTTGTTTTCTGCTAAAAAGACATTTAGGATTCATCATGTTGTCTGATGCTCTGTATGTCATTTTCCATTTGTTTTGCACTCACACTTCTACAACAATTCTGACTATAAAACTCCAAAAATACTACCTATCTTGCCACCATAGAAGATCCCTCTTTCTCTTCATCTTCCTACCAGAAATCAACAACTTTTATGACTGTATTTCCCAATGGATCTATCTTCTTTCCTGGCAGAAACCCTTTAAAACTTATACCCCAATGAGCACCATACCTAGCCTAATATCCAAGTGATTGAATTTTTTAGACAGAGGGAGCCCTCTCTGATGTTGGAAGAGCTAGATTCCAACTTCCAAGTGGTTTGTGGTTACCTTTGAGTTTCTCTTTTTAGCCTAGGGAAATTACAGAGAGCTAACAAATAGAACCAACGTCAAGGTACATAAAGGGCTTCATACTCTTGATTAAATGCCAATATGGACCCTGATACATGATATAATTCAATGACATGTTGCAATCCTAAAAAATGTTAATTCTACTAAATTCGAGTGGGATATGAAATTCTACTTTCTCCATATGTAGTTGGAAGGTTGGAACAACTCTCACTCATCCTAAAAGGAAATGTCAACTTTTACATTGATTACTAGAATTGGGTTTGAGTTAGGTTTCATTTTAGATTGGAGGATTGTTTTTATAGCCAAGGGGAGCTATTTTAGAAGGGAAAATTCGCATAGTTTCTACCAAAATGACATCAAAAATCACACATGCGTCCCAAACTTCTACACATATATAATATATGACCAGATCAACCAATTAGGACTTTTTTTGTATTTATTAGGTACCAAACCAATCACTTTGAATTGATTAGGTACCAAACTAGTGATTTTGGTAGCTAACATGTACAAACCTACCCACCAATCAAGTTACATGTTTGGTTTGATATCCTTACATATTCGACGGGACAATGTGACCAATTACAAGTTCAAATATACTGCCATTTAAAATCAATTGATATATGTAAAATGAAAATATTGATGTTATTAAAAAAAGTTAATAAAAGTAAGGAAATAAAAAATTACAACATTTTCCCCATTTTAAGTTCTCAATTTATTTAATAAAATAATTAGTAAGTAATATTTTAGTTTTTAGTGAAAGGAAAGATAATTTAATTTGGTCCATATTGTTTCAAATGTTTAAGAATAAGGTTAAAAATATTATTACACTATTCATGAATTACCCTCGATCAGACACTAGAGGTTGTTGGGAAAGCCCACCACCATGCTACCTCCCATAGAAAATGCAACTACATACATTGATATTCATTCCCATGCCAAACTTTATTCATTCAATTATTTTGAGAGGGGATACCTTGCTCTCTAGATTTTTTGGTATGCCCAAGATTCCCCCCCACCAATGGTGGGACAATTCCCTTATGCATCTGACGTACATAGGTTTGTGCGTGTTGAAAACTTGCTAAGATATGGAAAAATCAATGGGCTCTTTTATGAGGCTTGGACATTGGCCTTTTGTTATGGATTTGAATTGACATGCACCTACATGCAAGACAACCTCACCTACGGGTTTGGAGATCCTCAACACAAGAACTGACAACCCATAAATTATCAGGAGATAAGGTTTGGGCATGGATGGGTTACAAATATTGGGTTTTGACAAATACATTGGAGCTGGATGTTGTAGGATCTGGTGGCATTAGAATTTCTTCAGCAAGCACAACCTTGTCGATATTGGTTCACTGGGATAGTCAATTGAAGGTATTGTTCTACTCTCCTGGTTCAGTAATTATATTCTTTGGTTTTGCTTCTCTCTAGTGGATGCTCAATTTTGTTTTGTTTTGAGTTCAACTAGGTTGGTTAGCGGCCTGGATTATGGCGTCTTCTAGCAAGCACTAGTCCTTATCAGGAGTCTTCCATTTTCCATTCCTTTTTATTTGTCCTCGTTTGTTTGTAGTCCTTATCTGCCCTAGATCCCCAGAACCCCCTAGATTTTTCTTCTTCCTTGCTTCCTCGGTCTTATTCCTTCAAGTCTTGGGCTATTGTAGGAAACTTATTTTGCCTGAATATTTATCTTTTGGTTTAATATGCCTCGAGATTGAATGTTCATCCACTGGGGTGCTGGGAGAAGAGGCCCTTAGGGCAAGCTACAGGTCCAAGCTCATGCCCAAGAAGCTGCAAACATCTTCCATTATGAAAATATTTTTGTGTTATTGAAAAAAGTTAATAAAAATGAGGAAATAAAAATCTACAATATTTTTCCCTTTTTAAGTTTTCAATTTATTTAATACAATAATTATTAAGTAATAATTTAGTTTTTAGTGAAAGGGAAGTAAATATAATTTAATCCATATTTTTTCTAATGCTTAAGAAAAATATTAAAAATATTATTATATTTAAATTTAAGTAAAAAGTATGACAAATTATCCCAATTAGGGTTTTGGTTGATGGCAAGTTGGAGGTTGGGGAGGAAGCCCACCACCCCACCAACTCCCACAACATTTAGGAGGGGGGTGGCATGACAACCTTCCCCATGCAACACACATGAAATTGCATACACTAATATTTGTTTTATGCCAAACTTTTCTTCATTAGATTATTTTGAGAAGGAATACCTTTCTCTTTGGCTTTTCTAGTATGCCCAAGATTCTCCCCCACCAAAGATGGCACAATTCCCTAGGCATATAACAAAGTAAGGTTCACATGCAGCGGGAAATTTGCTAAACTATGGAAAAATCAGTGGGGTTTTTTATCAAACTTTTACGTCAAGGCATTATATTATGGATTTGAAATGACCTGTGCGTGCATGCAAGACAATCTGACCTCTAGGTATGGAGGTACTAAACATAGGCACTGGTAGTTGAGGAATTATGAGATAGGCTTTGGGCATGCAGAGGTTACAAATATTGTGACTCTGACAATTACATTGGAGCTAGATGTTGTGGGAGCCAATGACGTTCAACTTTTTTCATCGTGCATGACCTTTTTGATCCAAGATTGATGGGCTAGCCAATTCAAGGTATTTTTCTACTCTTATGGTCCAGTAATTTCATTCTATGGTTTTGTCTCTCTTTGGTGAATACACATTTTTTTTGTTTCGAGTTCAACTCGGTTGGGTAGCAATGTGAATTATGGTTTCTCTTAGTGAGCACTAGTCCGTGCCATACGTCTTCCATCTACCATTCCTTTTCATTTGTCCTCCCCTATTTGTAGCCTTGTCTTCCCTGGATTCCTAGGACCCTCTAGGTTTTTCTTCTTTATGGATTTCTCAGTCTTATTCCTTTGAATCTTAGGATATTTTGGGCAAGCTATCTTGCCTATATATGTATCTTGTGGTACAATATTCCTTGACAACTAATGCACATCCACCGGGGGTCTAGGCCCAGAGGTTCTCAAGATAGGAAGTGCGCCTAAGCTCATGGCCAAGAAGTTGGAACCATCTTCCATTCTTCCACCCCCGTGATATTCATAAAGAAATGTGTCAACTCGAAGCCCTCACCACCAATAACCAATAATTTTATTTGGATACCTTGTTTTCTATCTTTTTTGGTATGCCCAAGATTCTCCCCCACCAAATATGGGTCAATCCCCTTATTCATATGACATATGAAATTTTTTATATGTTGGAAAAATTGCTAAGTTATGGAAAAATCAAATGGCTTTTTATCAAGCTTGGACATTGGCATTTAGTTATGGATTTGAATTGACCTGAACTTACATGTAAGACAATTTGGCCTTGGGGTTTGGAGGTCCTCAACACAGGAACTGACAACTAAGAAATTATCAGGAGAGGCTTTGGGTATGGAGGGGTTACAAATATTGGGAAATCTGACAACTACATTGGAGCTAGATGTTGTAGGATCTTATGGCGTTAGACTTTCTTTAGCGAGCACAATCTTCTCGGGCCAGGTTCAATGGGATATTCAATTCAAGGTATTGTTGTACTCATTTGATTAAGTAATTTCATTCTCTGGTTTTGCTTCTCCTTCATGGATGATCACTTTTTTTTTGTTTCGAGTTCAACTAGTTCAAATAGCACCCTGGATTATCGTGTCTGCCAGTGAGCACTAGTCCCTACCAGAGTCTTCCATCTCTCATTCCTTTTCATTTGTCCTCCTTTGATTGTAGGCCTTATCTACCCTAGATTCCAAGAACCCCCTAGTTTTTTCTTCTTCCTATCTTCCTCGGTCTTATTCTATTATGGGAAAGCTATCTTGCTTGAATATTTATCTTTTGGTGCAATATGCCTCGACAATGAATTCAAATCCGCTAGGGAGCTAGGGGAAGAGGCCCTCAGGGAAAGATGTGGGCCAAAGCTCATGCCCAAGAAGTTGTAACCATCTTCTATTATGAAAATATTTATGTTAGTAAGAACAAAGTTAATAAAAATGAGGGATAAAAATATACAATATTTTTCCATTTTTAATTTTTCAATTTATTTAATAAAATAATTATTAAATAATAATTTAGTTTTTGGTGAAAGGAAAGTAAATTTAATTTAATCCATTTTTTATGTGATGTTTAAGAATAATATTAAAAATATTATTTAAATTTAAGTAAAAATTATGACTAATTACCCCGATTAGGGTGTTGATTGAAAGATGGCACAATTTCCTTCGACATATAACAACAGAAGATTCACGTGCAATGGAAAATTTGCTAAGTTATGGAAAAATCAGTGGGATTTTTATCAGACTTGGAAGTTGGTCTTCTATTATGGACTTGAATTCACATGTGACTGCATGCAAGACAACCTAGCTTTTGTGTTTGGAGGTCCTCAACACAAGCATTGGCAGTTGAGCAATTATCACGAGATAGGATTTGGGAATGCATGGGTTACAAATCTTGGGACTTTGATGACTACATTGGAGATAGATGTTGTGGGAGCTAGTAAAGTTTGACTTTATTTAGCATGCATGACCTTGTTGGTCCAAGTTTGATGGGCTAGTCAATTCAAGGTATTGTTCTACTCTTATAGTCTAGTAATTTTATTCTATGGTTTTGTTTCTCTTTGGTGGATGCTTGTTTTCTTAGTTTCGAGTTCAACTCAGTCAAGTAGTGGCATGAATTATGGTTTCTCCTAGCGAGCACTAGTCCCTACTACGAGTTTTCCATTAACCATTACTTTTCATTTGTCCTCCTCTATTTGTAGACCTTGTCTTCCCACGATTCCCAGAACCCTCTAATTTCTTGCTTCTTTCTAGCTTTCTCAATCTTATTCCTTTAAGTCCTAGGCTATTGTGGGAAAGCTATCTTGATTGTATATGTCTCTTGTGGTACAATATGCCTTGACAACAGATGCACATCCACTAGGGGGTTGGTCCTAGAGGATCTCAAGATATGAAGTGGGCCTAAGCTCATGGCTAGGAAGCTACAATCATCTACAATTATTCCACCCTCCTGAGATTTAGAAAGAAATCCATCAACTCGAAGCCCTCACCACCAATAATCGACAATTTTATTCAGATTTAGAAATCCAAAAGGAGGTAGCCAAATGGGTTCCTGACCTTGGTCATACCAAGGGAAGAGGAAGGTAGTAATCGAACCCCATTACTCTCAATTGGAATATGAAAACTCTTTTGAGAAGGGACCGGAAGGAGAAGCATGAATACCATAATGATATCATCTTTTCTTTGAACAAAATCAAGCAGGTGCTATGATATCAATGCTCATGTTTCACTAGTTTGGATACCCGATTAGCTCACCTTGAAAGTCATCTTCAATGTGACCTAGAAGCTCCGTCTCTACCCGATACAAGTGCTAAAGACAGAACCATAATTACCTCTTTAGACTCTTGATGTCATGTTTAGGCCGATAGGCCTTTCCTATGCGTCAACTTTTCATCAACACTTTTAATCTAATCCGTTCAATCAAATGACACACTTTCAACCATTGATCTAAACCAGAAAAAGAAACAACAGAAAATAAAAAAAGCACGGAAAATCAAGAATGGCGGAGTGCTCGCAAGATTTTCTAGACGCCACGCACCAGAGTATCCATCAACCTTGTTGTTTCTATTATAAATCACTGGTGAAAGAGCTTTCCTCCCTCTGCCTCTTCAATGCAATTGCCATGCGTTTCATTCATCACATAGCTGAAAAAGAGGAAAATGGGTAGCTGGAACTGCGCCTGGGCAGAGAATCTCTTGTCCCAGACGAGCAACCAATAAAGCAATTGCTTTGCCTGTGCTTGAATCAGTTCGGCCTTTCAAGGTATTTATTAGGCAATCTTGATCTGGAATTCAAGATTTGCAGGGGTTTTATGGCATCTAGGGTGCTTCCATTCGTGAGCCGAAGAACCTGCAGAGTTTGGTCCTCAGGAACGTCTCATGAATTCCGTTACACCAGTTCTCGTAACGTGAATTCCTCTTTGAAAACCCTGCAATATTCTTCGATGGCTGCAGCCACGACTCCTCAAGTTTGCGCAGATTCCGTCAATGGAGCCATTAATGCTCTTGCTGCTGTTCACAACTTCGAAGATGCAGAGGGATTGTTCTCGGGCTTAATGACGAGGAAGCTTATTACTTAACTTTTCAATCTCCTTCTTGTTTCCTGCGAGCCTGTCACGGATCTGGGCATGAAAGCGCTGGAATCACCTCTGATGGATTACACGCCTTACAGAGTACCGCTTCTCAAAGACGCGAAGCGGACCGCGTTTTCTCATTTCTGCGCTGGTGAGAGCGTCGCAGAGGCCTCAGATACTTTGAATAGAATGTGGGCGTTGGGTTTGAAGGGAATTCTTGATTACAGCTTAGAAGATGCTGTGGATAACGCTGCCTGTGATGCCAATCTCTGCCAGTTTCTCACCACCATCCAGTCGACGCCTCTGCTTCCACCTAGATCAGCAAGTAACTCATCTTTGCCTCCTTTCAATCCTCTGTAAAGTTTTTTGTCCTAAATTGTCTGCTAACTTCGGCGGATGTGAAAACTACACTTGTTAGTCTCGTAATCTTCATGTATTCTTCGTCATAATTTATTGAATATGTCTTTTGTCATAAATAATTTTACTTCTTCGTTGAGTGTGTTTTCTGTCATAAATTATAACCTTTGCTATAATTTGAGAAAACATACATTTTTTAACAACTGCATCGATTAAAAATCTTCACTTTATAATTTTTTCCCAAATTTATAAACAATAAAGATTAAAGTAAATTATTTCGCTTAATTAACGTTTTCCTTAATAGAGGTTTATTGAATGTATATGACGTCATAAACCATAATATTTTCCAAAATTTGACAAAACAAAGTTCTGATTATTTTACTTCATTGAATGCGTTTTATGCCTTTTATAGTTGGATCGATACAAAATATTCTGATGTTGAAAGTTTAGAAAGTATTTTTTTTAACCTTTATTAATATTTTCCGAACTTTTACAGAACAAAGATTTGAGATTTTAGTTATTGAATGCGTTTTATGCTAGAGCTCATAAATTATGTTTTTTACTTTTTTTTTTTTCCGGAGGGAAAAAAAGGTTGGATTTACATTAAACGATAGAGCCCAATATATTTGTCAATATATATGTTCATCAATGTTCTTGAGAAGAATATTCAGAGTAAACTCATAATTGTTTATGAGTATCAAAAACGAAGATGCTTGTCCAGGGAAGTGCCCATAAAAATTCCCAATATAGAATTATAGATTATGAAAAGCACAAAAAATAGGATTTGCCTTATCATATAGGCAAGCATATGTATGTGAAGCAGCATACAAAATATCACAATATAAGAAAAAGAGCCTGAGATGTGACCAAAGGTTGATCAGGCCCTCCTCCCTGGTGTCATTGTCTTCTGTATATCTGAACTTCATAACTCCATATGTCTCTTTTAAGACTTTCCTTGGGCAGTTTGTCCACCTCCATGTTGTCTTCCCTATATATGTGATTAATAGTATAGTATATGAGAGATTTTATAATGTATTTCATCTTGTTTATTTATTAGATAATGTGGGAGAACCAAAATCTGTATCTCTCTGTATTCCTTCAATAAGAAATCTAGAATCACCATATATGTGGAGACTCTGTATTTTATTCTCTTTCACAAACCAAAGTAAATCCCATAAAGAAATTATTTATGTTCTAGTGTTTGTGCCTGGTGCTCCATTCCAGGAAAGATTACACTGAGATCTTCCATTTATCTTTATTACTGTACCACATCCACACTTGCCAAGTTGTGTTATGCGGAAAGGATATTAGTAAGGATAGCAGAAATTAAATAAGACATTCAATGTGTTCCTTGTAATCAGGGTTGGAATTTGGATTCTTTATTACCTGTCAAATAATTTTTTTTTGACGTTTTGGGTTTTTATGTTGGCCGTCAAGGAACCTTATGTCTAAAATTTTGCTCTTCAATCAAAATGTTTTGATAATAAATCGACCCTTCATCAATAAAGGTTTAATTAAAAAATTACTTTTCAATCACACCACTGTGTTAATTTTTTCTCACATATTTATAATAAGAAAAAAACAACGTGACCATGACTAAATGATTTGTTGAATCATAAAGGTTGTTTTACTCATGGATGGGATCCATAACTCCCAAACCATCCAGATTCAGTGCTTCTCCCAAACACATATACAAAAATTATGAGTAAATCTAGAAATCTATTTTACTCACATTCAACTCATTGTTATTTCAATCAATCTACTCCTATTTTAATTTCTCAATTTGGATTTCTATTAGATAATTTAAATGTTACAATGTTACAATTTCAGTAAAAACAAATAGATTTCTTTCACCAAATAAACAAAAAACTTAAAAAAAAAAATTCCATCTTAAAAACTTTGGAGTTGACCAAAAACTATCCTCCACAATGTCCATCCTCTCCACCATCATAATATCACGAAATCTAGATAAAGTTCAATTTTAATAAACCCAATAAACTTAATTTATTTAAATATAAACAACATAAATTTAATTTATTTAAATAAAAACAAATATTATAATATAAATTCCAAATATTACGGTACTTAATTATTAATCACTCAATATAATATATTACTACTATCAAATATATACCTATAACTTTAAATAACATACAACTATAACTTTAAATAACATGAAATTAATTTATTTCAATAAAAACAAATATTAGAGAATTCCAAATATTACTGCACTTCTTTATAAGACTATTGTTTGAGAGGGTAGTAATGACATTTTTGCAAAAAAGTGAATAGTAAAAAATAGGTTTTAGAACTTTGAAAGCCCATCACAAAAAACGGCTTTTTAAAATTTTTAAACGTGAAATACGGTCAAAATGCCTTGTGACGGGCATTTTGCCCGTCAAATTCCAACCCTGGTTGGGAGACCATACGTAGAAAATTTTGAGACTTGGCCCAGATGATCAAACAGGCTAAGTTGTGAACATGGACATAGATGGGGTAGGGCAAGGCAAGGCCAGGGCTGCAGGGGCGGAATGCATTTTAGGTTTCTATATTATTTCATTGGATGGATTGTCTTTTTGTGCTTCGTTCTTTTTTCTGGGACATTTATTTTCTCTATATTTATTGGGAGCAGAGTATGGAAGTGAATGTTCTTTTCAAAGAGGGGTTTTTTTGCTTGGCAGAATGCTTTCCGTAATTCTGATTGATGGATCTATTTTACTAGAAAGCTCTTTTGAGTTTTGATTACTGGAAATCTATTCCTTTGTTTTTTCTCATGGTTTTGGCTTGCAATAAGTTGATTTTTGGAATGTTGTATGCAATGTAGCCACTTAATATTTACTCTGTAACGTCCTTTTGGTTGTTTTCTCAGAGATGTTTTTTTGTATGGTCTCTTTATCCTTAATATGGAAATATGTAACTATTCTTTTTAATATGAAAATGTTCTATTTTTTTCGCCTGAAGAAAAAAAATATGTTACAGGGCTTGACATTGAACTACCCAATGTGAAAATTCTTGTGCCTTGTAAATGATTGGATTATATTTGTAGTATAGTTTATTGTCCATGGCTCAAATTTAGTTAATGATCTTAGATATGAAACACAGCAGCCACTCCCAAGTATTGAAGAATCCATTCCCTGGAATTCCCATTTTTCAGAGAGCAGGACAGATGGTATGGAATGTTTGTTGATTGCTTGGGAGCAGAGAAAGTAATGCTTATTATGGTTAGCCTAATATCATGTGTGTTTTTTATTTTATCTATATTTTTTTAAATAAAACAACATATAATTTTATCTCTCCTGTATTTTTCCTTATTAGGATTAAATTTGACAGCCACTTGGAAAACTTTAAAGGGACGATAATCTTTGCATCAAATAGTTTTCTTACCTCATTCTCAATGACTGGCAGAAAAACAAGGTTGATTCTCTTTAGCTTCTGCCTAAAAGGTTTTTGACCTTCATTGATAGGAATGGTGTGTTGGATAATGTTCCTATCTTAGACTTTTAAGTCCTCATATCCCCATGCAAAGGCATCATAATACTCTCTTATAGGATCAATATATTTCTTATTTTCTTCAGGCTCTAAGGATTTAGATAGCTTTACAACTTTAGGTATTTCCTTTATTATTATGTTGCAATCTTTCACCCTAGCCTCAGTACGAAGTATTTTAAGCTTATGAACCACATAATTGTGATCAAACAACTCCTCAAGTGGGACTAAACCTCTAGGGGTCGCATTATCTTTTAGATACAAAAATTCAAGGTCTACTATATGCTTGTCAACATCTTCTCTGATTTGATATATGTAGGCTTCCCATTCATTTTTGTCAAAACCATTTTCTTCATCAATGTGTTTCTCCTTTCATTTGCAGAAATTTTTCCAGTTGTTTATCATTATCAAAGACTTGCCAATACCTTATATAGTCTAGGACATGTGGCCTATGTTTAATTTCAATTTAATACTTCTTATTAGGATGAATGGGAATTCTAAATGTGCTAGCTGAAGTGGCCAATGCACCAATAATTGAATTCTATTCTCTAGGAATCACGAACAAATTGTATTTTGAAAATAGTCATTGAAACACTTTCTCTATCAGACTTTGAAACACTTTCCAAAATACAATTTGTCTATGATTCCTAGATAACATAATGCAATTGTTGACGCATTGGCCACCTCAGCCAGTACATTTAAGATTCCCATTCATCCTAAGAAGAAGTATGAAATTGAAGTTAAACACAGGCCAGTTATCCCAGACACTATAAGGTATTGGCAACTCTTTGATAATGATAAACAAATAGATAATTTTATGAGAGATTTTTTGGCATAAATCACATGATATTTCATTTGTCGATGCATTTCGAACCAACTAGTGTGGTTCATCGTCAGGACAAGTTGAATTAACAGATCATGCATTGCATGCTAAATAGATAGAGTAGAGCCTCCAATGGCTATATTCCTTGACCAGGTAACGGCTATATTGACAACGGCTAGATTTGACTCGTTAGTTAGGATAAGGGGTATAACCATTATTTAATTGAATAAGTTACTTCGGTTAGTTATATTCTCATTAAAATAAAAGTAAATGGACCCTTTTTATACACTTACAATTATAAATATATATTAAAAAATAAATTATGACATAAATTAATAGTTATTTATCAAAGTTATTATCAAAGTTGTTATATCTAAAAATTAGAGTAATTAATAGTTAGTTATAAAAATTATTAAATATATAA